>JACEII010000025.1:6421534-6464062 GCA_014332785.1 Antheraea mylitta | reverse complement strand
GGGCTCCCTACCGAGGGATCGAACCTAGGCTTGAGCCGCTGCCGTGGGAGGCCTAATCGGATGCTATCGGTATTATATTGCGCCGAATCTAATAAATTATATTAAAAGACGGGGACGACGTGCAAAGACAGCTGAAATATATCATATATAGGGTTAGCCCGTACAGTATCAATGACAAAAAGTATATTTCAATAGTTCCCACGAAGTGCTTTCATAAATATCATGAGACGAATAAAAATATAAGAAGTCCAAAGAATCACATGCACCGTGTACCTCAAGATTAGATAAATAATGCTAATTTCATTAATTTAAAAATATACTGATACAGTTTTCAAAGATTCGAAATTAAAATATATTATCTACACGATACTAGTTTTTTTCAATAATATTTTTGTACTTACGTTTTTGTGCTCGGGGTTTTTCTTTACATGACATTTCTGTGAGCATACGTGCCCACATGTGTCCACACGGTTTTCACACTTTTTCGTACATACAACACTGCTTATATCTTGATAGCATTTTTTCACTGCCTGGAATAATAAGAACACAAAAATTACAAGTCATCGGTTCTTAAGTGACCTGAAAGAAATCTGTATGGCTTTTTTACACTGCTTAAGTTTTAACGATGAATCATTGTCTCACCAATATTATACGATGATATCGTGATAACTGCTTGGGAAAAGATTTTATTTTTTTCGAAATGAAAACGCTGTTTACCTGGAAAAGCTTGCAGCTTCACCGAACTATAAAAAGATTTTAATTTTAAGGGTGATAGCTGCCAAGTGGAAAAAGCGCTACTATGCTATTCTATTTTTTTGAAAATTCGAATCCATTAAAAGGTTTTAAAACTATTGTGATTGATATGATGTCCTGACATCTGGATACTGGACTTTCAGTTTTTTAAATAATATTTTGTGAAAGCCCTAGTTATGTTGGTTATAAGTGTAATGTATGTGATATTTTAGGAGTTGTGTAGTTTCTAACGGAATACATAAGTTAAAATGGAATTACAATATTTTCTCCTCTTAGATCCGATTGATCTACAAGGAAATATGAACTACATATTTAGGAACTTTTTCAAAAAGTTTTATTTCTAAATTAGACATTCCTAATTATCAATTTTTATTATAACGTATTAAACATATTTATTAATCTCTTTTTTATGTTGTGAAGTTTTTTTCTCTCGAACTGACTACGCTATTGGCCTTGCAAGGCCTTTACAGCTTCACCGGACTACACCTTGTGAAGTATTCAACAGTCATACAGACTCTGACGTTACTTCCACTTCCACTTGACGTTATGACGTTGTTACAACTTATGTACACACAATCTTTAAGAACCGTAGTTCTGATATCCATGGTAATGTGTGCTTTTTACTTTTATTTTAACAGGTTCCCTGATGTAATTGGAGCCCTTATGAAGGCTTTGATTTTGTAATAACTCGTAGTCCGGTGAAGCTGTTAAGACCTTGCTTGGTCAAAAGCGTAGTTGTTTCGAAAAAAAAAAAATTGTAATAACTAGTTCACATTTAATTTTTAGGTATGGTTAATAACATAATGGTGAGAAGTTACTACTTGTAGTCTTCGTGCAATTTGTAAACATTGCACTTTCATTGGTACTGTTGCATTGTGACAGGAAAGGGGGGAAATAGGTGTTTTTCCACGATAGAAACTTATACAAGTTCTACCACCACCAGTATAATCGGGCGTACGCATAATATAGTTAAAACTTAATATGAAACAAATTTAAAATTAGAATTTGTTTATCTGTATCACGAAGTTATATATATAATACGTTTTTTTACCTAAATTTGTATTCTGCACAATTAAATTCAAAGCCGTCATAAACTTTTTACAACCTTTAGTTTGCTAAATGTACAATGTAAATTGTGTAAATTGACAGTCACCAATGTTGAACAAAAACTAGTGAGTAATTAATCCGAAAAAATTGTACGAAATCAGTGCCACAATAACATATGTAGTTGAAAGTACTGTAATAACTCTGAATACGCGACAACTGAAAATAAGACGAAAATGCAGTCGTCGGAAACAGTCTAAACTAAAGCCTACAGAAAATTTGTGTAGCTAAAAGATCCTATAGAAACATATAGTGGTACAACAAAATAATCCCAAGGAGGGTCGATGACAGGCAGGCGGCCGATCGTAAAAATTAAACCAAATCATACATCACAACTTGACAAAAATGTTGTACCGACCCTACTCAGGTGGGATAAGGGTAAGAAGAAGAAGAACCTTTAGCAAATTGCTTGTTCTTTTTTAACCGACGAAAAAAACGGAGGAGGTTCGCAACTGGATGCGTATACGTATATTTACGTATATTTTTTTTATGTATGGTCACGCATAAGTTTTTACAGTATAGTCTGATTAAAAAAAATCTTTTTTTATTGGAAAGCCTATACCCGGAAGGTGGTCCCATATAATTTTGAAAAAAAAATTCCAACCATAAGGGTATGAAAACAGAGAATGATTGACTGTTCACTCACTGAATACCTCTATGACCGCGCATAACTTTTAACGGAATAGTACCACTTTAATCATTGTTTTTTTATCTAACGCATTTATACTAAATATATAAATTTTCAAAGATTTCGCGTGAGAATCGAGGGGGAGTCAGGTCAAGACAAGTCTCACGACATCGTCACAGGAAGGGGTGCAAGAAACCTCACGTATGTTATTAATTGACAACCCTCCATTTAGTTTGTTACTTACCTCGTGTCCGCAGTCAGGCAGTGTAACTGTCGATTCGACGAGACATTTAACTTTTTTATCTTCAGGATCCACATGACAATGAAGATTTTTTTCATGTCCACACGATAGGAGCTTTTTTAAGACAATTTTGCAAGGCTCGCATTTCATATAACATTTGAAAGGACAAACATGTCCCAAGTCACAAATAATTCTGGAAGTAAATCGTTTAATAATGATAAATCAGATGATCATCAATTATAGTCATAATCAGTCGTGAGTTTTCGATGAAGTAGAATATAAAACAATAGTATGGTGGTAGAGCTTTTCCTAAACCTTGCTTCGTTAGATACCACCCTCAAGTTGCAAATGAGCCACCAAACACTGATAATTCAGCTGACAGCCAGTTCCACTCTAAATGTAACGAGTTTATCTAAGATCACAAGATGGTGCTAGGTAGAGAGGCAGAGGTAGAGCCACGATGGAGCTATTACTGGTTTCAGCGTGAATGGGTCAGCTCGCCCGGGGTAGTATCATCCGACCCACTGAAACACTGACGTGAAGTAATAGTGCTTGCATTGTTGCGTTTCGTTTCGACAGTGAGAGCGTTGCAGGTCCATGCCTGCCTCTTAGTCCCCCTCTCTCCGGACAGGCTGGCAATGCACTTGCGACTCCCTTGGTGTTGCTAGTGTCTATGATCGGTGGTGATCACTTAACATCAAGTGACCCACCAGTTCGTTGGCCTTCTATGATATAAAAAAATGTGACTTCCATGTTACTAATTACATTTTGTGCAGTAAGTAATAAAACAATATCTATACAAATAAATAAAATCGAAACGTCTGTTCGTAACCTGAAAATAGTATTCTACTAAATGAATATGAACGTATATACCAAACTTCTAACAAAGAGACAATTTTTTTTTTGTCTATATATTCCGGTTAATCCGAGATTAATCCGATTTTGATACGAGTATTATTGGGAAATAACTGATGGTATAAGGAGTAACTTAGAAACTAAACTTTGTTCACAGAACCGTGCGTTTCCAACGCGCATGTTTATGTTGAACAAACTTTTTTTACTAAATTTTAAATCGTTAGAACTTAAATTCTTTTGACGTGATAGCGTCTTATAAATCGATGAACGCCGGCTACACGGTCGAAAAAGCATGACTCACTGTCACGTTCCGCCTGAACCGAGCGTGCAAGCGTGAGCACGGGATAAGTGTATGTGTTCTGAATTCTGTATAATTCAAGTAAAAAAACATATTTGAATTAACGAATGCAAACATTTAAATTTCAATTAGCTAACTATCTCTTTGAATTATACTCATGGTGTCGGGTAAAATTAATTGAAAATTGTGGCACGGGTTGCGATAAATTTCTTTATTTTCGTAAAGTTATGTTTACTTTGAATTTGAAAACTTTACCACCTGTTTTTTGTTTCAAATTTATCATTAATATCAATTTTCATTTACATGGCAAATAACTGAGTAGCCATGATGAAGACCTTTAATTACAGAAGTTATATCCTTTGACAAAAGAACACCTTTGACATAAAGTTCAAAGTTTAAAAAATAAACAAACTGTTGTCGAATGTTGACCACTGGGCGCCCACTAGTAATAATAATAGCCTCTATCTATCTATATATATATATATATATCTAGTATATAGAATGATCCAATTCATAAAAGTATTTAATTTTCCATCAATATTTTCTTATGTCATTATCACGTAAAATTATCGTCCGCAAACCGACTTTACAGACAACATTTTTTTTTATTACATGCTAGTTATTAACAAATAATGATCACCTCTCACACGGTACAGTGCACTTTGTCATCACAGTTGTATGTTCACGGTCATATCCGTGACAGACGAGAAGGCAGTTATGATTGCAACGCATTTTGTAGCCACATTCAAGTAGACAGCCACCCTCGGGCACTTTTTGGAAATCTTCTAAAGTTGTTACCTAATAATAGGTAATATTTTTAATATATTAATGAGGATGTATTATTATTGATTATTATTCCTCAGTTTTTACGTTGGGAGTGTAACACCAGATGAGTCAGAAAGAAGGAATAAGAAAGGTCGTAATGAAGCCGTGAGGTTCTATGGTGATTGTTACATTAATAAGCAATAAGTAGGTACCTACAGTCTTTCAAAGATATAAAAAGATTTTTCAAAGGAAAAGGACCATCTTCAAAAAAACAGGACATATAAAATAATATTATATTTACTTTTTTTTTCGAACTGTTTACGCTATTGACCTAGCAAGGTCTTAACAGCTTCACCGGACTACTAATGCGAGCGCATAAGGCACTTAGCCGATTTTATTTGACACCTAGCTTTGGCAACTCGAAGGGTGCACAGCACATCTCGGCTTGCGCTGTTGCCAGAGTCATGCAATTCGCGATTTTTTTTACCTGGGAAATCCCTTATGGATACGTCACCCTTCCGCGGAAGATAGTGGGCTATGTCCTAATCGCACGGATTAAAACCCCACGGTGTACGTTTCCGTACGTCCGCCGGACCTGTGTAATGGGAAGGTGGCCCCCAACCCATGTTTTCTGGTCTGGTTACGGTGGGAGGAGGCGGGCAAACTGCTGCCTCCTCCTGCCCGTCCTCCGTTAGCGGACACGACCAATTCGCGACCTATCTAAGCTAACTTAAGCGAAGCAACATATTCATACTTATATGAGCATTCTGTATTTATTTCATTTTACATAACTCTTTATTTATCCAATTACTATTATTCCAATAACATCTATTATATTTATTTTTTGAAGTTTGCCACATTTTTATTATTTAACTTAATCAGTAAACTATACAAGCGTGTTATTATGTTAGGGAATGGTGAAAACAATACATACATAATATACAATTATACAATGTTGAGTTGTATTTGTTAGTTATAAAAAAGTTATATTGCCAATCTTCGAAAATCTTCATCAGATGCTAATGTATTAAAAACTAAAATACTCCTCTGAAAAAATAAGTATCTAATAATGAAAACTCCAATCGGATCAGATGTTTTCGAGAAAGACAAAAAGCCGAGGACATACCTCATGTCCTCCTTTTTTAAAACAGTTAAAAGTACTAGATTTTTAGGCATATATATTAAACTACTCGGCTGAACTATATTAGGTATGGCTTACATTAAGCAGGCATAGAGAAGTTACATTGGTTGTTCAAATTATTATCTACTTTTATGCTTGAATTAAACAATTAAAAGGTAGAAAGAAGATCTAATAAAACAGATATATCCGGTTTTCATTTTAATCTGGAATCTGAGCAAGATTATTTACAAAAACTAACTATGAAATATAGATCTATTTGTGGGAAAAAATATTTGAACTATTTTTCACTTACGATTGTTAAATTTTCAGTATGATTTTGACACTTCAGGCATATAGATGTTCCGAGGGCATCGTTATTTTCTAAAGTTGTCGCAATATTTCGCCATAATTGAGAACTTTCCTTTAACATATCGATATTTCCGAAGATGTAAAGCCCTGTAAAATCACAAAGTTATGTAAATTAGAAACAATCTGAAGTAACCGTATATAACCTGATATTGAAAGTGTTGAGTTATAACGTAAATACAAGCATTTAAATATACCTTCTCTTGCTCTGGAAAGCGCTACACATATTCTGTTCTCAGTACCGAGGAAACCAATCTTATTCTCAGGGTTATTCCTTACGAGGGAAAGTAATATGATCTTAGATTCTTCACCTTGATAATTATCAATTACGGTAATTTTGACATCGCTCAAATGAGAGTATTGCTGTCTTTGCTGAAAGAACATGAATTTACGTAAATTCAATTAATACATATTCATAATCGATACCAATAAATAATATAAAACAAAGTCATTTATCGTGTTATTATTTCTAAACTACAAAATCTATATTAATACGGTTTTGTATTAACATTTAGAGAATTTATATAGAAAGGTTTTTAGGCATAAAGGAGTATAGGTATATAGTAGAGAATAGACAGTGTACCTGTTTGTATTCAAGTTGGTAAAAATGCTTTTTGGGTGTTACATTACATACTAAATCTATACTATTATTATAAAAATGTAGTTTGTGACGTTGTATGGGGTAATCTCAGGAACTACTGGTCCGATTTTTGAGTAAATTCTTTCAATGTTATATAGTTCATTTATCGATAATGGTTATAGGCTATATTATCACGCTAAGACCCATGGGAGCGGAGCACCAAATAAGTATGTTTAAAAATCGGTGTTTTTTTCCTCTTAAGAGCTTCCGGTGCGTGTTAGTATAGAAGTACTATTCCACCCGAACGAAGTCCTGAGGAGAGGTTAGTCATACATAGAATAATTGATCACTGAGAGAACTAATAAAAAGTTATTTTTGAATTCTCATCGATTTAATGCCTTGGGTACATTAATTAGGCACTCAATGTATAATCTTCGTCAATTTCTTTGACCATTATGACTAAAGCCGTAAGTTCGGGCTTACGTATAGTATAGACAAGAGTAAAATAAAAAAGTTAGATTATTACTAAGGAATCTAAAATTGACATTTACTTATCCTTATGTTGTCTCCATGTTATCCTACATAATATGTATTTAAACGTAAAAGTGTGTTTAGTGTAACTATTACCAGAACGGTTAAAATGTTTGGTGAGAATTGTTGTAGCAATTCTACCATAAATAAGCGTGGAACCTATTTTCTCCAAGTGATAACATATAGATTATCTGTGTATTACATTATCTGTGTTGTAGAAATATTCGTGAGTTTTTGGCGGGACTTTTATGGAGGCGGGTCTGTTATGTAGGAGATTTTATATTTTATTCACAATCTTTATTATTTGGCTTTATCTACTACTTCTTCTTTCTTATTTGACTCTATATTTTGTAAAATTGGTGGTGTTTTACGTAATACAGTTCAGTTATTATGCATAAGTGAAGTGAATGGAAAATAATATTGTCTAAAATATGAGGTAATCTCCCTTGAAACAAAACATTGACACTGGCAAATGCTATTACGGAGCCAAAGAAGAAGAAGAAATATTTGTAAACGGTAGATTAGCCATTTCATTTAGTAATCTTTGAGTAAAGTGTATCATTTAAAATTAAACCAATTGAAGTTTTTAGAGTGATAAAATATCATTTTTGAAAACTTACCTTTCTCATATAATAAGCTTGGCCCGAGTATGCAGCGAGAATCGTCACTTCCGTAGCAATATAACCTTGTTGGATTAGATAATTACCAAGTGCCATCGTCAGATCTGCCTCTTTTTTATTAGTTCTGCTAGAATTCTCATCGATATCCTATAAAGTAATGAATTATATTAATTTCTATTTCATTTTTTTAGCTACATATATAAAGGTATGAGACCTCTTCTTTGTGGTCGTGTGAGAGGAAGAACAGATTGTTGTTCATCCCCCGCACGTGCGGGAAGGCGAGCACTGAGGGGTGGTTGTGGAGGTCCGGGTATATGTGCGGGGAGATGAGGGCCGCTATCTCGGGGCGCATGCGATGTTGCACGGCGAGGCGGCGGCTGTGGACGCCGTTCTTTATCATTCGCTCGAACAGCGACACCTCCAGGTTGTAGCGCCGAGCTAGTTGCACGTGCGATGCCGACGGACGCAGTTGTTGATGATCACCTGATAACATATACTGTATCATGACGATCATCTAATGATCGAAATTCGATCCATCGTTCATTTTCAAGTTTCAATAATACGAAAAAAAAAGAACGGACTTATTCTTAATCTATTGACAAACATTTATGTTCAATTCTTGTCTTCTCGTTTATTTCAGGTAATCTACGAACAGTTTGACTCAATTTGATGAAACTTTTACGAACATATAGCACACGTTATAAGGAGTACTTTACTTTTAGAAATATAAAAATCCGAGCGAATATAATAAACTAAAGAAGCAGAATCTATAGTGTAGCGCCGAGCAAGTTGCCGACCAACCGCAGTTATTGGTAATCACTGGGTAACAATTAAGACTGTACACCATCTTACAATTAATACTGTAATACCTGGACGACCGAGCCTAGCCTGGTTCTTCAAAAATATTTTTAAATTAAAATAAACTGTTAAATTTGCCTCACAAAAAAATTAGCCTTTAAAAAAAAATCTCTTTTCCTGTCACTCGGATTCGAACTGGGGTTACACGGATTTTCGAAGCACCGATTTCCTTCCGAGCTATTTTTGACAGCGACAACGAAATTTAGCTTTATATTCTAGCTATATTTTTTCATTGCATGAAAACTCAGATAAAAATGTTTTCTATTATTTATCGTCCCCGAAACCATGTAAATATTAAGTTTCACGAAAATCGCAGTTGCCGTTTCCGAGATCCTGAATATATAACAATATACAACAATTGCTCGTTTAAAGGTATTAGATACATTATATAGTAAATCATCATCTAGTATTCGAAATTCGAACTATCATTCATTTTCAAATTTCAGTATAACGAAAAAAAACGGACTTGTTCCAAATCTGATGACAAACATTTTTGTTAAATTCTTGTCTTTCCGTTTCTTATAGGTAATTTGCGAGACGGGTTAATTGATTTTGATGGAACTTTCACTGACACAAACTATTAAATTTAGAACAATAAAATAATAAACTAAACAAGCAGCGTCTCCGACCGCACGTCGTACGTTTACTACACTAAACTTTTCTGCTAAATTCCACGCGGTCGAAGTCACGAGTAACTGCTAGTTATTGAATATAAATATACACACCAATGAGAATGAGGTGCTGACAATCCTTAGTTAATGATGTGACGATGTGTTGTTCTAACACTTCTGCTGCTTCTTCCACTATGACTGAAATATAATTCATACATATTGTTATTAAAAGTACAACAGAACAACTACATCAAACAAAACTACTAGTAAAAGTATCGCTCTGAGACAAACGATGTTTCCGATTTTGTAAAATGTCTTATATCTATTTTCCTTTTTACTGGCTTATATTACAAATAAAAACCATGATATTGCTTCTACAATATTTAGATGATTCTTTTTATATAGTGTGATTATTTTTGCAATGAACATTAATTAAATCTAGATGCTTATTAAATAATAATAAGATTTAAGGGTTTTGTTGAATATCTGAGTAAAGTATATTTAGATTCTCCTTATTAATATTAAAAATGTAAGAGTGAATTCGTCTATCTGTTACACTTCAAAGTGTTAAGATATGAAAGCGCAACAAACAAACAATCCCATTAGAGGTGTTTTTGGCGGGATTTTAGTCTGTCATGTAGTGGATATTATATTTTATTCATAATTTTGTGTTGACTCTATATTTTGTAAATTTGGTGGTGTTTTACGAAATATAGTTTATTGTGCATAAGTGAAGTGAATGGAAAATAATACCATGGGGAATGAAATTCTGAGATACCACAAAAACTGCCTGGAAGGTTCTGACAAGAAATCCACCATCTTGTTAGAATATTGATTCACACGACACTTAATATTGAAATGATCGTACGACGCTTGTAATATTATTGACTACGTGACGATGGCAGTAACAATCTGAAAGATTGATTGCCAAAAATAATACCATTAGCATTTACAATATTAGTTAATATAATAATAAAGATTGACGAGGACTGTATGTTGTGTCGATACTAAAATATGTTGATTGAAAATAAAGAAAAACAATTAATATTGTATTATTAACCCGATAGAAAAAAACTAACTGTAATAAAAAAATACCAATGGGGGGCTTTAATGTTTGTAACAATTTCCGTAGTCTAGCTGCTCCACTGGTTGTCATACCAACTACTTTTTTCGATTTTATAATATCTAAATCTGTTAACATTCTTGATTCCTCAAACGCTGTAATCTTGTCTTTGATTGAACCCTGTAAGGATGTAATTATTGTTATGTAACATTAATATGAACACAACAGGATTAAAGCAATAAAACATATGACTAAAAATGTTACCTGTAATTTTCCAATATCGATTCTTACTTGTTCAATTTTGTGCTTAACCCATTTAAAATATAGAGTCCAACGATCGGCCGGCAGTATACGATTAAAGCGTGTTCGTTTAATTATTAATAGATTATTTTGACGCGTTTTATACACTGTCATATCCTATAAATAAAACTTATATTACTATTCTAGAAATAATATATTAATATTAAATGTTTATATACATACACCAGATTTTAGGTTTGTCGTTTCCAATATTCTAAGAGATGAGAGTTCATAGTCACATTTAATATATGAAATAATATTATCAAAACAAATACTTATTCACAACAAAGGAAACCTAAGTTAAAAATTGTTCTAAGACTTTTAAAAGTATAGCCACAAACGTAATCAACTTAGGTGCAATGACCGGTGCCGAAACCTGCAAAGGGCGACCCGGAATTAATAACTTTCGATAATAAAAACGGACAATAAACCCTTTTGTTTTTTTATGCCGTTCTCACGTTCACTTTCACCGGATTTTAATGTATTAACGAGCTTTAGTGTTATCAAGAAATATTTTGGAAATAGTACGCTCTTTTCCTTAATATTGAAACTTGATGAATTATTAGACGAAATATGGTCGAATTGAGAACATTAGTTACTATCAAAATGATGGTGTATTAACTGCACATGGAGTATGTATGTACATGTATACAATTATACCAGGTCTCTAGATCAAAACTTGATCATCTTGTATTTTGTACAACGTTTACCATCAGGGCACAGTACTCATAGCAGACAGTATGGAAACTACCTATAAACGTTCGCATCGGTACACTCGCACAAATATGCGCATCGACGAGACCCCTAAGTGGGTATCACGGTGCTGTCCATAGAATTCCTTTCAAAACCTCTCGTCGATACGCATGTTTGTATGAGTGTGGCGATTTCGAGCGTTTGTTCGTAGTTTCCGTACTGTCTCGCATATTTATACTGTGATCAGGGCATAGTATAGTCATTGTTGTAGTATAAAAATTGATGTGATAAGCAACTGAATGTTACATCTTTCTTATTTAAAATTGAAATTAGAGTCGATCATTACACCATAACGATTTATATTTTGCCACAGTAATGTTCTAATTTTGCATCTATACTTACATTGTAAAGTTTTATTTGCGAATCAAGATCTATTATTTCTTTCCCAAGATAATATCGATTTCGAGAGTTTTGTTCATTTCTGTAATCTTTTAACATAAGTCTCAGTTGTGCTAGAGAATTATTTAAGGAAAAAGACGATTTTAAATCTTGTTCTTCTGTAAAATAATCTACATCTTCTTCATCTTCGTCGTATAATATGAATTCTGTTCTTTGACGAACTTCTTCGAAAGTTTCCTCGTTTGGTTCTTCATATTCTAATAAAATGTTTTCTATTGATGTTCTATACTGATCTCTATGTTCAAATAACCAGTAATGTAATGGGTCTCGTTGCATCAAGGAATAGAAATCAATTAGGTATTCAATTTCTGGAATCTCGTGTCTTAGGGATTGAGAGCTGATAATTCCATTATTTAAGACGTCAAAACGAATCAGAGCTCTTCGGAAATCCCTCAATGCGTCCTTCACTATGAATTTATTTTTAAGGAATAAATGATTACACATATGACTCCTGTTATTCTGTCTCAATTTATTTATATTAATATTAGTCATGGCTTCATTCTTAGACTGACCGCCAATTCTTACTACAGATGTAGTGGTTGCTAGTATAGCTTCCAGAAACTGGTCTAGAGCATGATTAGTATAACATATAATCAAAATAAGGCACCCACTCTCCTTTTTAAGACTATGTAGTAAAGTATTTGCTATGTTTACACCCAAATAAGTTTTACCAGTACCCGGTGGACCTTGAATGACTGCGAATTCGTTGGTGAGTGCAAGATGAAATGCTTCATACTGACTTTCGTTAAATCCCAACTGTTCTTTGGAAGGCCACGTTTCTTTTTGTAACACATTGAATTTTATACGTGACTTACTATCATCAGATAAAGAACGTAGTAAAGTGTCATTTCCTTCATTAAAAATTTGGTCGATATCGTCATAGTCTTCGTTAATTTGTTCATCGTTGAATATAATTTTCTCATTTGAGAAAACAAATCTTACTTCAGGATCTATATACGCAGGCGGCTTTACTTGTGGCTGAAATGTTATATTAGAGTATTCTTAAGACTTTTATACGGAACTTAGTATGTGGTATCGGACCTCTTTTATAAGCCTCTTTATTAACACTGCGCGGCAGCTCGTTTGGGAACCAAGATTTCGTAATTTCTAAGATATATCAATATAACTACGTGATTACAGTATTAACACAAAGTTGACTATGATATATAGGCGTTTTAAAACACTCTTAACCATTTTAATAAAAGAACGGCCACAATCAACTTGCCTCTGTGACTACGCGTTTCAAGATTAACTAACAGCGACTATATTAATTGCTCTCTGAAATGTCGCCGCTATTCTAATTTGCATTTGAATTACTATCGAATAGTTATACTTACATTCACTTTGACAATATATTGCTGCATAGCTACATTTTCGGGAAACATTGGATCTTGCAAGGCTTTCATCACATGATAGTAGGGTTCATAGTATACTTCGCTCTCTATCATAGTGTATGTTTTCTCAGGATTGTAAATGTCATTATTGAATTCGTCACCGACTAGAGAGACCGGTATCTGGAATATTCGTATATAGCGAATAATGATATTATAAACTGATCTATATATGTTACCTATGTTTACATTGTACTCATGTCCATTTTCATGTATATGTTACCACATAAATACAGGAACCTAACGATCCTATAGATATCTAGATAAAATGCAGGTTAACTGTATCACTATACAATAGAACCTATTTATGCAAGTCCAGTGTTGACGTACAGATGTCAGTTAATTAACAGTATCGAGACGCCAACTTTTTAGTCGTCATGTACATGAACGTAAATTAAAAAACCAAAAAAGGATATAAGTATTAGGGCGTTTTCGATTTAAGCGGTTGGTATCGGACTGCTGTCGTGAGACAGTAGAGCGGTTAGCGCTTGGCCCGGGAGGTTGATCCAAGAAGTGTCCCTCTTCGCCAAAGAAGAGCAGCGGGAGGGCGAGACGTAATGCCCGTCTCTCCCAACACCGTCGCCAAACCTGAGGGGATGGGGCGGGGCCCCCATCTCCACGTTGCACGAGCGAGGCTGACGAGGGGAGGCTGCTGGTCGTGTACCCAGTAGCTTCTCTATAGTATGGCGAAGCCTGGCGTTCATTCGCCAGGCTGCCGCAGGGGCAGTTTATCAGGTCAGTGAGCGTGGTCGAGCCTTGGCTGCCCCTACCATGCGGCGGACGGTACACCGTGGGGTTTTAGTCCGTGCGAATCGGACATAACCTACCCACTCCCCCGGGAGGGTAGCGTATCCGTTAGGGATTTCCCCACGTTAATAAAAAAGGGGCGGTTAGCGCGCTGCACACGGGTGTTTTTCATACAAAATGTGTTGAACCGTCGACACCGGGCGAGAGTAGTCCGGGCGCACGTCCGTTAGCAGGACGGCAACACTGCGATAGCCATGTGCCTCTTTTTTTTAATGAAAGCAATTCGAGTTTTGGATCGTGTAAAACAAATAACTCTACCTCCTTTTTTACCATGGATGACATAAAAATAGAAAAAAAATTATAGACGAAATTCAAGCCCAGCCCGCTGTATAAAACTCAAAATACGATGATTATTTTAATCTTAAAGAGAATAAAAGATTTGGGAAGATAATCGTATTTTTTTTGTAAGAGCAGAACCAACAATAACCCTTCCTCGACTGAACGATCGAATGCAAGGACATTATATACATTATATTATATTGGTGGACATCACTAAAGTACAGTCGGACTGCAACCGCATCGCACTCCGCATTAGACGTTTTAGGTCATACTGCTGTCGTACGACAACCGTTCATAAATCGATGTATCGGCCGTACGGCAGTACTCCGATACAAATCGTCTAAACTGAAAGCTCCCTTACCCCCTTGCTTTTTAAACCAAATGATCAAGATATACGAACACCGTAACAAATCAGCAGCTGCATCATCGAAATCCTCATAATCTAATATACGCAGAAGCTCAGCGGCCAGCTCTAACACGATGGAAGATCACGAGATACGTATTTTGTTTTCTATACTATCGTTAGCTGAATCTCAACGAAAACTTTAAATCGTTCTTGTAAGACCACTTTGGGGTTCCTCAGAGTAGCAGTAAGTCACCCTATGCTATTTCGGAGGTATGCATGTTGGGGGACTCATCCCTTCATTGCACAGGTCCGGCGGACGAGGGGAGGCAGCTGGTGTGTACTCCGGGCGGACCGTTGGGGCGGCTATCCAACAACACGGGGGAGATATGCATGATATATTAACTAAAGTGATTCGATAAACCTTTGAAAATTGCTTTATTTCTAATTGCAGTTGTGCGAATACCGGTGAATATTAAATCGTTATTATTTTATGTTGAACCAGTAATAATACCTAAGTTAGATTGTACGTAAATTTTGGATATATGATAGAATAATTACAAGCTGGGTACAATAAAGCAAATAATGAAAACATTTGATTCCGCATATTTTTGGAACTACCAATTAATCTGCAGATTCGCTGGTTACTGTACACATTAACACCTTTGAGGCTTTGTGGTTTTTCTTCTATATTTATTATTTACTTAACCAGAGCATAAATAACATTTGTAATCATAATTACAAAACACTGAATTTATGTATATGTTATGTTGTTTTTTGTTTAACATAAATTTAAAAAGATTCAATTTACTCACCCTGCCAACGGATAAATTCTTTAGGTCTCTGTCGAGAATTGAACCAATAATAAAACTTTGAAAATTATCATCGGAGAACAGAATAAGAGATCCGTATATAAATCGTTTGTTGTATGCCCAATTTACCCTCTTAAAATGTCTATTTCGTTTACTAGTTATATCTAATTGGACGAGAGAACCAAAAGATGCGTTGGATATGTACGGTTCAAGAAATCTTACATTCCGATGGACACTGTAACAAAATTATAATCAGTACAGAGGTTGTGCTATTTATATTTAAAGAAGGTTTATAAAAAGCTCCCAACTTTACAAACGATTATAGTTCAGTAGGTAACATGTTCGGACATCGCGACAATTCATGTATGTTCAAATCCTTACAACCGAATGGGGACTTTAGTTAAAAGAAAACTCCATGATGAAACTATAGCATAGTTGGTAGGAATTTTTATAAGTCTACCACCCTCGAGTGGCAAATCTGTTACGAAACAATTATAGCATAGTTTAGCGTGTTAGCCATATTAGTCCACATTGACAAATTAAAACCAAAGACTCAAATAAAAATAGCGCTCAAAACCGGCCGCAAAAACTCACCAATATGCATACATTATGATTTTGCAAATTCAACGTTACTTGGACGATTTAAAGTGGTTGTTACAAGAACGCAAGTGACGCGAGACTATTGGAAATGACTGCATAATCTAAAATTATTCACTCATTTTTGTATGCCGCTTCTGAGACGTTAAGTATGCATCTTGAGTATTTGTATATCAATAGGTCAAACATTAAAACCTAGAAAGCCTAAAAAATTACACGATCGTATTCTCTGCCACAATAACGGTGTCACTATTCATATAACTATTATAAAATTATTAAGAATTTATATAGACGCCAATAAAATAGTAATTTCATCACGCCGAAATAGGTTGAAAAATTATCTATACTAATATTATAAAGAGGTAAATAAAGTTCGTGAGTTTGTGACGCTGTGACGTTGTAGGGGGTAATCTCAGTAACTACTGGTCCGTTTTGAATAATTCTTTCAGTGCTTTATAGCTCATTCATCGAGAATGGTTATAGGCTATATATATCATCATGCTAAAACTAATAGGAGCGGAGCACAGATGAAAAGTATTTCAAAATCGGGATGTTTTTTCCCTTTGAAAACTGCTGTGTGTTAGTGTTACTGTATCTATTCCACGCGAACGAAGTCGCGGGCAGAGGCTAGTATCGAATAAAGAAAATCTTTGTTGAACAAACTTACCGTATATTATCATATCTACCCCTGTTTGGATCTTCCCTATATTGCTCTGAAAGAAAAATTATAGTCGATTAATAATAAAAACCACTGTAAACTGAGTTATTCCTTATATTAATTGTTCTCGCGGTTTCACACGCGTTTGTCATTATCTTTTACTATAATTGTGTTTTTTTTTTGTTTCGAAATGTCTACGCTATTGTCCCAGCAAGGTCTTAACAGCTTCACCGGACTACACTATAATTGTGTCGTTACATTTCAAAATAAGCTATATCCAAAGTAGCCATTTCTAATATTTTGCTTTGTTCTAAAGATCTTCAAATTTTGTAAATGTAAATAAAATATGAAGATCATAAAAAAAAACTAAAATATAAATAAAATAAGAACTGGAAACCTTTAAAAAATTAAATATGTATATGGTTGACTAAAATTAGATATATGTAGCTCATTATGAAATGTAACAACTCAATAATTTGTTGTAATATACAGTGGAATTATATAAAAAATGAATATTATGTACGTAACATCATTGTTTAAATTCCAATTTTCACAGCGATCGGTTAGCATTGTTTAATATAATATACTGCAGCACAATCTACTGGCAAGTAATTGTAAAATAGATAGCAAGAAGACAGTCGCCGCAAAAATACTTAAGTGTACCAACTTCCATATTGATTAATGCAATGGTGTTGAAACTTACCTATGTCATATGTAAGTAATTCAGAAACATACTTGTAGATTTTTAAATTTCTGAGCCATCAAACTACGATGGACATGGAAAAAATTATAGAATTGATTAGAAACTCTATTATCACCTCGAATAATTTTTGAACCAGTCAAGCTAGCCAAAAATCACAGCATACCATTTATAAAGTGTTTAATTTGCTACAAGATTGTGTTGATATAATGCATTTATTAGTTCACGACTTAAAAATAAAAATTTCAAGGTAATAATATTATAATTCGTCTATGTTACTTCCATTTCACTGTATTGGAAGCACGGGTTAATTTTAAACGATTGCTTTTTATACCTATATAAAACTTATAGACTATCCTGAAGAAAATTCGGACATACCGTTAACTAACGACCATCCTAATATAAAATAGATAAGTGAATATAACTTCGTCTTCGTTGTTTATTGTTCTAACAATATATTTTATGTACCTATAGAAGTAATAACAAAAATATTGAAATCAAAAATATATTTCTCACAAAATTTATTTACTCTACTGTAGTGCTTATATAAAATGTCGATTATTAAAATTTAGTAACTTTACATTAAATACATTTATGAGGATATTTTTTAAATGAAAACCGAGTGCTTAAGAAATAAATCTGAACAAATGTAACCGAAATATGTAGAGTAAGTTTTGCGTAATGCGTTCACATGGGCAGATGTTTATCGTTTTGATGTGAAACATCTACAGGCAGAGGGTAAACCTGATTGTTGGCATGGAGGCGCAAAACACGAACATTGCACTATTAACTAAATATTCAGAGACGTTTGCGACCCTATCTTGTAGGCCACTTGATCTAGTAGTGTTACGTGGCACCCGACGACGATCTAGCGCCCTTTGATAAATTTCGCCAAACACATCGCGCCTAGTTGAATTTTTGTATTTAATAAAAATGATGCAATAAAATAAATAAAGTCATTTTTTATGGCTGCCACATACCACATTCACATTTACCATGCGTCCCATGATGGCTCTATCTTTTTATTTTTATGGTACAGTACTAGTTACATTACACCGTGTAATTATTATCGTATATCGCTTGATCAGCTACGGACAGTACCCGTAGAGATGTGTTCATTACCACAGTTTTAGCTGCATTTATACGAAACTCTCTGATTTAAGTGGATTGTATTAGAACGTAGTCACACCACGATATGCTTGTCTTGACTTCAATCATTGTTTATTGTTTTCTATTATTTTTATATAGTTGTTTAATTGCAAATGAAGCGTTTGTGCCAATTTAAATTATATTGATTTTTGTAATTAATTATATTTATCAAGTTCTAAATATTGGAAAGTTGAATTTATTTAATTAAAAAGTATTATGAAGCTAAAGCAAATATGAATTTTCTATGTATCTACGAAACAAATATACTCTATGATTTAACCAGGTTTGAAAAGTAAAATTATTACTTACTAATTCCTTCACGAAGAGGTCCAAAGCAATCTTCTCTCATCAACCTGAACTGTACGTCTAAATAATGTTCCACATCTTGGTAACCGCCCTCAATAATATTGGGGCGTAAAAACGGTTTGTGGTCAAAGAAATCGTTAGGGGTCGGTTGAAGACTTAATTGTCTAAAGTCGTCTGGTGGTTTAATGCCATGGCTAAGATTACCGCCTTCTGAAGCTGTCTGTATAACCTATAATAAACAAACATTAATAGACATTTTCCTCGTTAGCTCATTTTTATCAAAACGCCAGCAGGAATCTGTACACAAAGTAGCTAGAAAGACCTCCACAAATCTAAAAGCGCCCGATCAATCTAAAAACAAAATATTATAGGGAATAAAAAAGATTTACTAATAAATAAGAAAGGGCATGAGTGGATAAAACAGACATTAAAAAAAACTTTTAAATTTATTAACTTATTTAATTTAAATTTTATTTATTTCACATTTTAAAAATGTTTCGTTAACATCTAAATGTAAGTGTTATTATATTCATATACGCATTCTTTTCTTACAATGCAAATAGGCTCCCGATTAGGCCTCCCACGGCAGCGGCTCAAGCCGAGGTTCGATCCCTCGGTAGGGAGCCCTTGAGTGCGTTGCTTGCGCGATACGGTGACACACAAATGTACATCACCGCTACAACACTACACGATCACCCCCACACACGTGCACGCCTACACGCTTACACATGAAAGTGGAAGGGTTTACTTTTTTTTCACTTATCGAACTGGAAAACTCTCAATATTCCGATAATAAATATATGGAGGAGTTGTTAAGGCGTGTATGCTTGGTACACATATACGACTCGACAACTCATACATATATGAATAGTTAGCTAGGTTAGCTAATATAGGTCGCGATTTTGCATGCAACAGGCAACAGCCAAGCCGAGGTGTGCCGTGCACCCTTGAGATGATTGCCGAAATAAAATCGGCTGAGTGCCTTAAGCGCTCGCCTCAGTAGTCCGGTGAAGCTGTTAAGACCTTGCTGGGTCAATAGCGTAGACATTTCGAAGAAAAAAAAGCAAATAGGCTTAGAGATGAAATGAATCCCAAAGTACCCAAACCCTATAATCAAAGAATAACCAAATTTTAGAGCGCATTTTTTTTATATATACCATAAGAGGCAAAAGAAAAGGTGGGTTATGTGATCTTAAGTGAACACCGCCGTCCATAGATACTAGCAACACCAGGGGAGAAGCAAGTGCGTTGCCAGCCTGTGTTTGTGGGGTAATGGGGAAAGGGATGAATGTGGGGTGGAACGGGAAGGGGTGGAAGTGGGGAGGGGACTCCATGAGTTATCTGTGACAAATCAATTTAAGTTTCTTGAAATATATTATATACAGCAATTGGGTCGAGTGGAGTTATCTGTGATATATCAATTAAGTTTTTTTTTTTTTTTTCGAAATGACTACGCTATTGACCCAGCAAGGTTTTAACAGCTTCACCGGACTATATAACAATTTAAGTTTCTTGAAATCTATACTAGTATTATAAAGAGGTAAAATTTGTGAGTTTGTGACGTTGTAGGGGGTAATCTCAGGAAATACTGGTCCGATTTGAATAATTCTTTCAGTGTTATATAGCTCATTCATCTCAATGGTTTTAGGCTATATATCATCACACCAAGACCAATAGGAACGGAGAACAGGTGAAAAATATTTCAAAATCGGGATGTTTTTCCTTTTATGAACTTCTGCTGCGTGTTAGAGTTAACCTAGAGTAACTATTACTACGCGTACGAAGTCGCAGGCAGGGGCTAGTATATTATATACAGCAATTGTGTTGAGTGGAGTCCTATAATATTTTATGTATACCTTTAACAATCGAATACATGAGTGGATGAAGGTGATATGTTTAAAATTTGTAATTTTACAGAAATTTTATGGATCGGCTCGCCCGTGGTGTTACCGCACTCTCACAGAAAACCGAAGTGAAGTGCTTGCATTATTGCGTTTCGTTCGGTCTGTTAGAGCTTATAGAAACATAAATTAAATTATTGTAACAAAACGTACAACTTTGTGCATAATATAGTTATTTCTTAATGTTCGATTTGAACCCTCTGTAGCGAGAAAAGATAAAAGTGAATATGGTAATCTATATGTAACGCGTTAAACGGGGTCGTAAAAACGCGTTAAACGGGATTACTCTTACAACGCGTTTTTTTATAACGCGGAACCATGTGCTTCGTTATAGAGGGGATGACTGTACACAAACAGAAAAGCATGATTACAAATAACAAACATACCTTACAACTCATTTCAAAAGTTGACAGTTTTTCGCGAAATTCTGCCATTATATTACCATATTCTTCTGGTAATGTGAAACCGTGCCTCTCGGCCAACCCCTCCAAGCATGATTTCGATACAGCTTCTATTAAAGATCTACATTTTTTCAGTGCTGTTGATGGTGAAACATGTATAACACAGTCACAAAACGTAACGAAATTCTTCCAGAAATCAAGTTGATTGTTCCAATATAAACTATTTTTTTCTTTGTTTTCTACGTAAGGTAATTCCATCAGAAATTGCAATAAATTGGTGATGAACTGTGAATTACATACGTCTAACAGAAGTTTTAATTTTAACTCAGCAAAGAACGATTTACAAACTTTTGATATAATTTGTAAAACTAAAACAAATACGTCACTTTTTTCAATCGGTAATCCTATAAGCTGAAAAAAAGCATCCTTTTTTGCGTGAAGTTTCATAATAATATCACTTTCATCTGAGTTCGCTAGCTCTTCTAAAGTCTTGAAACCAATAAATTTTGGTCCAAATTCTTGCTTTCTGACGTGATAATTGTTTCGTAAATTCCTTAATGATCCACGTCCACGTTTATAATTCATAACACGACTATCTCTTTTAGACCCGTTATGTTCTGCAATTAAATTAAGGTTTTTTCGGATTACACGTCATATAATGCAATAGTTTAGTCTAACGTTAGTACCTACTAGATATTATAAAAGATAATACGAATGTCTTCTAATGTCTATAAACGACGTATTTTCTTAAAAATCTTTGTAAAAAATCAGACAAACTTTACATATTAGTCATTTTAACTTTAGCCAAAGGAATACTACGAATTTCTACAAATGTTTCTTATAATCTTTAATCGTTCGATGATGTTAACACAAAGGCATAATTATCGAATTGTCTTTTGTCGAAATCGACTTTTAAACAATGGATATGTAAACTTGACACATAAGCAGCGGCTTATCGATAAGTTACGAGTTTTTCGATTTTATTTTATTTTATATTATGTATACAAATACTCACCACAATCTCTGTACATCCTTAATAATGATAATACTTACCTCTAATTAGTGATTGTGAACGATTTCGTCGATTAATATTTACTGGATTGCACGGTTCTCTGCGACTGTATTGCTGTCGCTGATTATCTGGTTTAGGTCTATCAGGTGAGCCATATTTAAGTCTTTTTGGCGCTGAAGGTCCTGTAAGAATTGTATTATTAGTTATCAATAGTATTGTATAGAATTATTAGAACACTTTTGTAAATGCATGATACAAATTGTTAAGATAAAATATAATGTAGACGAAATCTTGAGTATTAACTAGTTTTCAATAAAAATAAAATTTCATGGGTTATGAAGACATCGAAAGTAGCAAATAGCGAAGAACATACATGAAAGGAAAAATAAAGGTTACATTACACAAAGCTGTGATATTATGGCTGTTTAGGAGTTTTAGAAATATACTAGCTGTGCCCGCGACTTCGTCCGCGTGGAACCTAAAAAACAGTGATTAGCAGAGGCATATGAATGTATTAAGTCCATTTATCTATCTATTTTTCTCTTGTACTTACGCCGCGTTATCATTAAAATTACAATAACTTGATATTGTGGACTGTTTGTAATGAAATAATAAGTAGCTTATTCTCGAATATATGCTTTATGATTTTCTTGTGTGGTTTTACTGTGAACCCAGTCCTTTAGCAGTAATGCGTGTTCATACAAAGATACAGACAGGCCTACAATAATGTTTGTCATGAAAATCGAATAACAAGTTATATTTACATTTTTATTATATTTATAGATTGTGAAAATACCTTTTTATTGAATTGAGATTAATATCATTCATCAGTTAATATATCACAAAGCACATACCTGACTCAATGTCATCAGCATGCATGGTTGAAAATCTGAAAAATTAAATGTAATATAATTTGTTCAGTTGATCATACGAATATATTACACATGACCTTATGATAAGGTATCAACAAATCTTATAATATAACTAGGACCTATCGACGACTCCGCACATATTTCTTATATAATAATTACTTTCTACATATTACTTTACACAGCTCTCAGAAGTTGGACCCCTATTCTTTGCATAAAAATTTGAAAATTCGTCGAGCGTATGCCTATAGATTGCCAATCTTGTAAATTTTTTGCCAACCTGTATAAAAAAATTATAAAATATTTAAAATTCGTGGGCCTGAGCCCAGAAAAAGATTTAAAATCTCAAGATGGATTCTTAAAGTATGTCGTTTGCCCATGACCGTCTATTTTATACCTTTTTTAAAATTCAACTCATAGTTCACTTTTTTGAGAAGTCAACTTTTAAGGGGTAAAAAGGGCAAAAGAGAAATTGAGAGATCGAGTCTTTTTTTAATGATGGACATGAATCTACTTTCCTTGTATATGTCAGCCCATCTTTTACTTTCTTACAAAGTCATCCATCTCAAAAATGCCTACAGGAATTTGCGATAGTATATGTTACCTTCTAAGAATAACCTACAGTAATCATCAATATGCTCTTTGAATTATAAAAACTAATTCGTTATTTGCGACGCTACAACGAGATATAATAATAATAGTTATCCAATTAAATACTTTAATTACGCTGGACATTTGATGGAGATCGAAATTGCCGCTTACAGCATAAAATTTCAATGAATACCTTCAAAGAACGTTCAAAGAACCTTCAAAGTGACGCGCAGAAAAAAAACCTTTTTGTGTGAAACTAGCTGACCCGTGCAACTTCGTCTGCACCAAATTGGTTATCACTGGTTTCCATTGTATTTTTAAACGCGAAAAATTTAATAAAACTGATACCCGATTACAGCCACAACTACCGTTTCCAATTGTGAATCCAAACTATCCACGGATTCACTGAAACATATACCCAGATTACATGTAATTTTTTTTAAATAAGCCTAGTACCCGTTCGTAGCACCATCAAACACTCCGTTGTTTGTAGTCCGGTGAAGCTGTTAAGACCTTGCTCGGTCAATAGCGTAGTCATTTCGAAGAAAAAAAAACATCTACCAGGATCAATGAAGATAAAAACTAACACACATAAAACTAAATAAACATCTCTACCACTTACTTTATCATAACTACTCTCAACTTGTATTAAAACCTTTTTATACTCCATTGTATTAAATAAAAATATATGAACACCGTATCGAAGCGTCAAACATCGCGCCGAAGCGTCGACAACTGTCACTCGCTTGAAACTATTGTCTAAGAGTTATAAACTGTTTCGAAAACGTATTTTAAATATATTTCCAATTTATTTTTATAAATAATCTCTGTACCACTCACAACATAGTACCTATCACCTTTTGGTAATTTATCCATTTTGATATGTTTCTATTATAGATTATTCTAAATTGTTACACTAAATATTTGGCATTAAATTTATATCGTGTATTTGTCACACTTGATATTGGCGAAAATACCTACATAGGTAGAGGCCATACCGGAAAGAATCAATTAAGCCAGTTTTATATATTATATTCATCCGAACAACGGGCTACCTGGCTGCCGGTAAGAGTTGCGTTTATTTGTGTATATCGTACCTTTACAGACAAAAATATTGATTTTTAAAATTTAGGATGTATTTTTTCACTAACTTTGAAACGTTATTAAAATGGAATTATTATTGAAAGACATTTATGGTATTGACAATAATGTGCTTGATGCTATTTTTTGGAAATAAAAATAAAAGTAATCTTAACCCATGCTAGAATAGCCGTAATTTTATTACTATTATATTTAGATATAAATAAGTACAAATTTCATCTTTCACACAAATTCAGTTATTAACTCAATATTTAGACCGATTTATTGCTATAAAAATAATATGTATATAGAATATAGCTATAGGTATAGTTTAGTGCAGTACTACTGGCTGCACGATAAAGATAGCGATAATTGTGGCAGCGTATGTTATCGACGCATTTTTTTTTTTCGAAATGTATACGCTGTTGACCTAGAAAGGTCTTTACAGCTTCATCGAACTATTAAGGCGAGCACTGAAAGCACTCAACCGACTTGGGATGTTTGGGCGACCAACTCAAGTGTGCACGGCACACCTCGGCTTGGGCTGTTGCCTGTTTTGTGCAAAAATCGCGACCTATCTGAGCTAACCTAAGCTAATCTATCTAGATATACGTATATAAGTTATTGAAACATGCATGTCTATCGGGCATGTGTGCCTCAACCACTTCTGTATGTATATTTTATCGGAGAAAATTCTCTTAACTATATAAGATAGGAAAGAATGGAGAAAGGGTGGAACTCTTTGTCATCTATTTCTCTGAAAAAGAAAAACAGCGTGTAAGCGTGTAGGCGTGCACGTGTGTATAGGTGATGTGTGTGATGTTGTAGCATTGATGTAGTTTTGTGGCACTGTATCGCGTGAGCAGAGTACTCAAGGGCTCCCCGTCGAGGGAACGGACTTAGGTTTCAGCCGTTGCCGAGCGGGGCCTAATCTGGTGTGCGGGAGCGAGATTTATCCCCAGACCACGGCGGCGTGATCTGTGGTTATGCGGGCGTGGACGTGAACACGCTTTGTTTGAAGAGATAGACTGGTACTGATCTTTCGCTGACTTGATTGAATCAGGAGGGTCGGTAAAAATGTGTCGCGGTCGTTTTCTATACTGCGCAGCGTTGGGTATGGGTTCATAGTTCGCGGCGGATATCACTAAAGGGCTGGGATGATTCGCGGCTTATTCGAAATAACTACGTGTGAGTGATTTTATATACGCCCAGACAGAAGGCATCTCCAGGTCCCCGTGGAGATCCTTATTCCGGACGTACCATGGGGCACCGGTGATTTTACGTAGGGCTCGGTTTTGGAGAACCTGCAACTTTTGAATACGATTTTGCGCATGTGCAAAGACCGAACAACTGTACGTCATAATCGGACGGATGCAAGTTTTATATAAAGTGAGTTTATGTCTGGGGGATATTTTACTTATATGACAAAGCAAACGATAGAGACGACCCAAGACCATAACGGCTTTGTTTCGCACTCTATATGTGTGTGAATCGAAATTTAAGTGTTTATCTAAAGCGACGCCGAGATATGTCACCTCGCCGGCCCAAGGTATTTCGCTTTCGAATAGCCTGATAATCGACGCATATATTTAAGATGGCGTCAATTCCAAATCATACATTTACGTTTATCGTTGTTCATTGTATATGGTGAAATCTTAATATCAATAATGTTTAACAAAATGAAATTTGTTCTATGCTAAAAAAAATAATTGGTTTGAAATTTATCATTTTTATTTATTAAATATATCAGCGGGTATATATATGATTCTAAATTCATGCTTTTAATTGTGTTTAAAAGTTACTGAAAAAAAAAAATGTTCCTAAACCTATTCATAAATCAAAATTAATTAAATCAAAATGCGCATTAAAAATACAACGTTAACCGGCTACCAAGTGTCCTTTCGGGCTAATACCAACCTCTCACAGAAAACCAAAGTGAAATAACAGTGCTTGCATCGTAGTGTTTCGTTTGGTCAGTCAGAGCGCCGGAGGCTCACCTCTCTTCTCCTTTTCTCCTTAGCCTTCCCTTACCCTCCTCCAATATACAGGTTGGCAACGCATTTACGACACCCCGGTGTTGCTAGTGTCTATAAAGGGTGGTGGTCACTTAACATCACGTGACCCACCTGTTCGTTTGCCTCCTATGATACAAAAAATATATATATTGATATATTAAAGAACCAGGTATTCTAAAATTCTTGTTCTTTCAACGTTACCGGCTCTTGTACTAAGGTGTCGCAAAAAAGTCTAGTTACGTTAACTACAAATTTTTGTTTTTCGTTATCCTGGAGAACCCCTTGCGTTTTATGGGACAAAAAGTATCCTGGATGTAGCCTTGTAATATCAGTTATTACTGTGTTAAGTTTCGTTAAAATTGGTTCAGTACTTTCAGAGTAATACGGGCTTAGATTCTAGACTTTAATCCTTTATCCTGGAGAACCCTTTGCGTTTTATGGGACAAAAAGTATATTTGATGTAATCTCGTAGTATTAGTTATCACTATGTCAAGTTTCGTCAAGATTGGTTCAGTAGTTTCAGAGTGATGCGTGATCATAGGGACAGACAGACAGACAGACAAAAATTGTAAAAGGATTATTTTTGGCTTCTATATAGATAACATAGTCTACCCTGATTAAAATTTTTAAAAAATATTTAATGTACAGATTTCGACTTGTTACAGCTTTATTATAGTATAGATAGATTTATTTAGTAGAACCAATGACTGACCAACTGTGGTTATTATAGCGCCAAAAAATCTAATTCTGCACCGAACTTTATGCCGCTACATAAGTACATTGCATCCATGCAAAGCCCGAGGTGATCGAAGTTAGTAAGAAATATAGAACAAAGATATCTCTCGTTTCCATGCCTTTCGTTAGTTTTTTTTTAAATTACACGACAAATTCTGTTACAATTTTCACTATGATTTAAAGAATTATTAATACCTACATTTTATATTTATAGTGGTTACAGAAAATTCGATGTATTACACCAAATTAGGCCCCCTCGGCAGCGGCTCAAGCCTAGCCTCTCGGCGGGGAACCTTTGAGTGCGCTGCTCGCGCGATACCTTGACACAAAATTTTTCATCACTGCGCAACATTACACTTATCACCTTCACACACGTACACGCTTACACATGAAATGGAAGGGTTTTGTTTCTTTCGCTTATCATTTCTCTTCCCTTATTGCGCGTATTGCATAAATGTTACTATCATGATATAAAACTTTTTCCCATTGACAAACTTTTAATGACAACGCACCATAACGTACTAAACACAGTGAATGTGTCTAAATAACCTAGACACGTTACACCCATGTGAATTCGAAGCTACTTAGACGTATTAAGGATAGTGAATGTGTCTAAACCACTTAGACACATTACTACACACTTATATTACACATTTCTACATTACACCCACCCGTGTGAAGCCAAAGCTACTTAGACGTAGTAAGGATAGTGAATGTGTCTAAATCACTTAGACACACTACGAGACACTTATATTACACATTATTACATTACATCCATGTGAAGCCGGAACTAGCTGGAAATAATGAAAGCTACCGTAAATAAAATACTTAGCGGCAACTGATTCTACAGTATTAATTACTATAACCATAACATAACGAAGTAACGAAACACTATGCTTTTATCACAGAATAATATTACTCCTAGCGAAGGTTTTTATTCACTCATAGTCATCGCTTGTGGAGCGGAAATCCAGTCAAATTCGAGTCTTATTTGGTGGAAATAACAAATAGATTAACTTTTAATTTTTATTTAACAATGATTACATTACAGTTGTTTTGTTATCTGAGAGTTAAATGAAAATTTTCGTAATAAGGACTTTTGAGTTATTTACATTTATTATATTTACATATATTTATAAGTGGTACACTGGGATAACAAATGATAATATAGACAGAATACAAACGCATTTGGGTATTGATCAAAATTAAGATCAAAGAGTGAAAAAAATTGCAAGTAACCTCAAGACACAGGAACCAATTCTACAAAATAAAGAAAGACATCTGCCGCCTACTTTAATTTCAATTATATCCGCTTGATTGTGGTTCTATTGCTGGCTATCGGTATATAAGAATCATCAACATTACATATACAAACTGACAAGAAAAATAATTTTGATATAATACTTTTTTATGTACTCTTTACTGATTATAAATTTTGACTCTAGTTTCAAGAAATTAAATTATACCTAAACTTCTGAGTAGAATAAATAATATTATAAACCGAAAATAATTATGTGTAATAAACACGTGATGAACCCAGGCCCTAACTAGCAGTTTGTAAAAAAAGAATTTTAAGTTTCAATAGGTACATCATTTCAATACGCTTTACATTATAGTGTTATTCTCAGAAGAGCAAATAATGTTTTAACAATATGCAAGAGTACTTACTGCAAAAATATAATGCAGCAATAACAAAGAATTCTTCAACAATGCACAATCACAACACAACACTTTATAACTACAAAATTGAAAAAGAACTAACCATAAAGAACAAACTTTTTCTGTATATATATCTATTATCTATGACCAATGTTGCCGCTTAAGAAATAAAAAAGTCTTCCGGCGTCAATTAAAAAGTCTTGGCGACTTTTTTTTGAAAAAGTCATGATTAAAAAACCGTCAGAACTCACTAGATATGTCATAATGTTTCATGGTATTTTTACCATGGTGAAAATAGAATATTATAGATATTTCCCTGTGATAAAACGAGCAAAAAGCTTTAGTTGAATCAGTTATAACCAATTTTAGGCACATTATATCTCTTCTTGATGTTTCCATTCTGGTCTATTTTTTTTTTTTTTATCAGTACCAGCCTGTCCCTCGAAACAGAGCGTGCTCACGCCCACGCCCGCGTAACCACAGATCACGCCGCCGTGGTCTGGGGGTTAATTTCGCTCCCGCACACTCGATTAGGCCTCCCACGGCAGCGGCTCAAGCCTAGGTTCGATCCCTCGGCAGGGAGCCCTTGAGTGCGTTGCTTGCGCGATACGGTGACACACAAATATACATCACTGCTACAACACTACACGATCACCCCCACACACGTGCACGCCTACACGCTTACACATGAAAGTGGAAGGGTTTACTTATTTCCCTCGACGAACTGAAAAACTCTCAATTTTCCGATAATAAATATATGGAGGAGTTGCTGAGGCGTGTATGCTTGGTACACATATACGTTTCAACAACTCATACATATATGAATAGTTAGCTAGGTTAGCTAAGATAGGTCGCGATTTTGCATGCAACAGGCAACAGCCAAGCCGAGGTGTGCCGTGCACCCTTGAGCTGGTTGCCAAAATAAAATCGGCTGAGTGCCTTAAGCGCTCGCCTTAGTAGTCCGGTGAAGCTGTTAAGACCTTGCTGGGTCAATAGCGTAGACATCTCGAAAAAAAAAAATCTATATTTTTTTATTTTACTTTTGAGCATAACTCTTCGTTTTTAAAGGGATTTCCATTTCCACATATAGATTTTGATATCAATGTCTACAATTTAACAAAGAAACTAAGAAAGATAGATTTGTTTTGCGAAAACGTAACATAGAAACTGTTTTTTTGTTACTCTTGGCAATGGTAGTGAAATAAAGTCAAAGACAAAACGATATCTGATGTATCATTTGATAGAGTGAGAGACACCTAACCAATTAATCCCCGATATCGACCATCATTCTGGCAGGGGAATTCCAAAAAGAACAATAGCAATATATGAATGAATGAATTCTTTATTGCACACATTTGGTTGTACATTGGCGAGCTTAATGCCATGAGGCATTCTCTTCCAGCTAACCAGCGGTATTGATGTCAAAAACTTTTGTAGGTAGTGCCAATAAAAGCAAAAGAAAATTGATAAAGAAATATATATACATATATGCACATAAATAATAAAATATATATATATAGTATAAATATACATACACATATAGACATACATACATACAAATATATAACAATAACAAAGATAGTAATAAACATTGCACAATTATGAGCACTCTGCCTCCTGTATCTCAATTAAATGTCTAAATTCTAATTTATGCTCTTATCAGTAATTACACAGAAGTTAGTACCAAAATATTTATGTATTCAGATAGTCGCTAGAATTCGCTAATTTTATTTAAGTCGCTAGATAAAAAAAAAGTAATTAAAAATATTCAAAATCCGCTAGGTCTAGCGAGAAAGTCGCTAAAATAGCAACAGTGTGACTAACATGAATTTAATACAACTGTTACCAGAGAGCTGCTACTTGTCCCCTCGATTCTTTACAAAAATCCCCCAAAATTCCGAAATTATTATTTTAAAAAACAGTTTTTTTTATAAATTACCCATTTCACTATTTCAAAGATTCACCAAATTTTAAATACTCTGTGGGCGAAGGTGGTACGCTGAGCTAATCAGAACTAATTGTCAACTGCAACTGTAGGAATGTCTTAGATATTGGCGCTATGGGAATGTCCTATGTATAGATATTGATGCTTGGCAGCAGATCTTCAAATTGAGAGTTATTAATTTATTGCAAGATAGAATAATTTTTTAAACCCTTTCATTTCGCACTTATTTTTTTATAAATTTAACACGGGAAAGATTTTTGAAACTTTCCAATAGAATCAAAATAAATTATGCTGATTTGATAGATTATTACATTAATAAGCAATAAAAAACGTAATTTATGTAGTTAAACCTTTACAATATGAATATAATGATGTTCTTTTGTTTAATAGTTCACTTGAAAAATGTTAAGTTTGAAAATAATTGTTAAAGGAAACTTTTAATATGATCCGCTTGACTATATTTATTGATCTGTAAGTGGCCCTTACAACGCAGTGAAATTTTTTAGGCTGTTGCTATCTATCTATGTTATTGTATGCATATGTAGTTTAATTATTTATTTAAGCCACACATCTACGATTATACCAGGATTAACTTATTAACGTAGGATTTACTTTTTTAATACTATTTCCATGTTTAGTCATACAAAATATCTTCAATTTCTTAAACCTTACCTTTCCCTTCCTACATTTTTTCGTCGATCCCTAAATTTAGAGGCAGCTCTTAGAATCTGGCAACAAAAGACTTACACTGGCATTGGGTATTAACATATGTTTTAATTAATTACATGTAAAATGATATTATTTTTTACTATCGCCTTCTGCCATTAATGTGTAGGTAGCAATTTAATACAACAATTTTGTGGTAAACCAGAGATGTTAAAAAATGTAATGCATAATATAATATATTTTTTCATTCTGCTGCAACGGCTTAAAAAATAAGTACATAATTTTGAATTCCAGTTTTAATGTGGTAAAATAATGTCTTGTTACATAATAAATAACGTATTCCCTATAGTTTGGGGATATAGGATCCTTGGAGATAATAAATAAAATTATAAAATTTGCATCGTTTTCGTTAGTGAACTTAAGAATTTACTACTATCCGATATATTGATATATGTTGGCAACACTAACCTTATTAAGGGTATTTACTGAAACGTTGAATATAATATTGCATCATTCACTGAACTCCTTATTTGTCTATGGCTTACGACAGACTACACCATAGACTTATTATATTAAAATTATGTCCATGGGTTATTTTTACTTCTCTATACATATAATAAAAATGAAGTGTTTGTGTGTAACATCAAAATAACATATTTTTACTGATTGGATATAAGCTACAGATAACATAAATGCAATTTATAAAATGTTGGTCGGTTGATCTGTCTGTTTTTTCTGTGTAATATTCGAAACGGCTGAATCGATTTTGACGAGAATTTACTAGCGTATAACTAAATTTGCAGCCGCTGACATAGGCTATTCTAATTTAGACTAACTGTTAACCGAAGCTTTGTCCGGAGTGCTATCTGCAAAACTGTTGAACCAATTCTCACGGTACTTTAAATGGCAGATAGTAGACGTTATAAAATATAATTTAGTGTATTTTAACTTAGACTAGCTATTAACCGTGGTTTCGCCCGCTGGGCTATCTTCAAAACGGATGAATCGATTTTCACGGAAGTTTCACTGGCAGATAGCGGTCCTTATAAAAAGTAATTTTGTGTGTTTCTATTTCGACTAGCTGTTAATCGTGGTTTCGCCCACTGGGCTCTCTCCATAACAGTTGGACCGATTTTCACGGGACTTTCATTGGCAAATAAAAGATTTTATAGGAAGTCATTTAGATTATTCTATTTTGTAATAGTTGTTACCCGCGACTTCGTTCTTATAAATTTAATAAGATTTCAAAACTTCATCCCATTCTGTATATTTTAATTAGAGAAATAATTATCAAGTTATTGTTTACATTTCAACATTATAATTAATAGTAATCTTGAATATAATAGATGTTTTTATAATAAGATCAGACCGTAAACGTATTACGTTACGAGTTCTATAATACAGTTTCTTGCGAAACAATCAAGTCATTACTTTGATGTAAAACATCTATAGGCGTGGGTAAATAATGATGATGGCATGCGCAAGCTACTGTGCATAATCTTGCCTAGCTTGCCACACTGAGCACGCATATCTATAGTGTAATTTGAGATTCGTTCAATTCGAACAATTTCGATGTTCCACGTCTGCCAGGCGTCCCGTGACGGCTCAGTTTTTTTTTTGATGTGAAACATCTATCGGCGGGGGGTAAAACTGATTGTTGGTGTAGTGACGCAAAATAAGAACATTGAACTATTAACGAAATACTTAAAAACATTTGCAACCCTATCTTGTAGGCCACTTGTTCTACTAGTGCTCGTGGCACGCACCAACGACCTGGCGTCCTTTGAAAAATATCACCAAACACACCGCGCCAGCGCCTAGTTGAATTTCTGTATTTAATAAAAATGAATATTTATGTAATAAAATAAATAAACAGACATTATTTTACAGAACTAATTTGTAATTTTTTTAGCTTTGTCTTTTCATTATGCCATAACTGATTCCTGTCGTAATCTGTTCTTTTATGCATATAACGTATACAAAACAGTTTTACATGCTGTCACAATTTTATATTTCCTTAATACAATTTAAAAAACACGTGCGAGCCACGGGTAAAAACTAGTTCTAAAATACATAGGCTGAAAGTCTAGACAGTAGCAATGTTTATGAAGGATACTTTATACACGATCCTCGTCCTAAATGAATTAAAAAATAGGTGCTTAATATTTGACCAAATTATATTGAAAAAAAATAATTCTCTACGCGTCTATGTTACAGCAGTGTCAATTACTATCAGGTGAAGTAAAATTGAACGTGGGAATGGCATAGACAAAACAAAAGGGTTAATTGTCCGTTTCATTATCGAAGGTTACTAATTTCGATTCGCCCTTTGCATCTTTCGGCACTAGTCATTGCACTTAGGTTTATCACGTTTGTATCTATACTTTCGAAAGTGTTAGAACAAACATTAACTTAGGTTATCTTTGTTGTTTATTGGTATATGTTTTGGTATTATATTTTATATGTTAAAGGTGACCATGAACTATCATCTCTTAGAATATTATAAGTGACTAACATAATACCTGGTACATAGAGGTTTATTATGTATATAAATGATACAATTTTACTTATTATGAAATACATCCAACAATACCTATCTGTTAAGATGATTTTACATAAAATACGCCAATAAAGGTTTATTGTCAAATATATTAAGATATTAGCCATTATTGTCAATAACAAAAATATCTGGTATTAATAAATACATGGCTTTAATAGCGTTTAAAACACGAAAGAAAGCTTGGTTTACACTAGTATAGATATAATACGCATTAATAAAAGCAACGTTTACTGTCAGACTGCCCGCACGTTGTTCCGAAGGGCATAGCGAAATACATTATAAAGGAACGAGCTTTACTATAATTCTTGCTTTTGCAATGTTGCTAGCTCTCGTACTATAGATTTTTTAACTGTTGCTATTTCGGATGGGAAATCATAGGTACAGGAAAATTGTCTTAAAAACTAATAGGCCCTATCAGTTCGGGGTCTGAAAGCGTAAAAAACAAACTAAATTTTTCATTTATAAAGTTAGTTAAAAAATGGAATATAGTAAGATCTCAATTCTTTTATCTTCAATTATTAATACTTGATGAGAGCAGGAGAGTAAGTGAAGTAAAATATAATCAAATATTATAAATAAGAAAATAATTTTATTTGACTACCAAGTTCATCATTATTGATCTAATCGAACAGGTTAACATTCACAAATATCGAATGGGTGTAATCACGAAGAAAATAAAACCATTTTTTTTCTTTACAATATTGTTAGCACTCTCCGCCCTACTAATGACTTACTATCATTATGCTGGGGGTGCTACTAATGACCTGAGAAGATCTTTGTCGATTGTTAGCTACCCACCTCCGGTACCGCTCGTCATATTCAAGACACGAGATACTAGCGCCACATATTAGAAATACGCATTGATACTAGCGCCAAGCGCCAACATATAAGAGAGACAAATTAACATTAGCGCCATTTTATTAAGATGCCTAAATGAGAATTATTATAATTATATAGATTTCATTGAAGACTTAAATAGGAATTGATTTTATTCATTTATTATTTGCATAACATTAGTTTTATGATAACAACAGTAATTGGTTTGACTTCCATAGTTTGACCTTTTAATGTCGGGTAGTTATACTACGAGCGGTCTATATAAGGGGCGGTGCCTGTCCTACTTAGGTGACTCGTAGTGTGCAGTAGGTCTGTCCGAACTCGTGGCGGTTATTAGAAAAATTTTTTAAATTTGAAAATTTTATTGTTAAAATACATTCGTTAGAGTTTATCTCAATTAGCCAGTTCTGTTTTTAATAATCAATAATTGTTCGAATTCCTAACAATATTATCATGTGGCTAAATAAAATAGCAAGTGAATATTAATTTGTTAATATTTTTGTAGATTTCTCTATTGTCTTATTTTTCACTCGTTCACTTTTTATGTGAAGATTTTGTAACCCAAAAAATTTCTCACATTTTCGAACATAGGTCGTATGGTAGAGCCACGTTGAAGCTATTATTGTTTTCAGCATGAATGAATCGACTCGCCCTGGGTGGTACCACCCTCTCACAGACGTAGTGTTTGGATTGTTGAGTTTCGTTCGGTCAGTGAGAACGCCTGAGGCCCATCTTTCCTTTTCCTCGTCCCCCATACACCGGCTGGCAACGTATCTGCTACTTCCTTGGTGTTGCTAGTGTCTATGGACAGTGGTGATCACTTAACAACAGGTGACCTACCTGTTTGTTTGCCTCCTATGCAGGGATGTCATGGATATATTTCGGTTCCGGATACGGATGTAGGTATATAATTATATCGGTTACGGTTATGGATATGTAATTATTTTGGATTATCTGTTAGTTTCGGATATTACATTGAAGTAAAATAAGTTTAATACATCGACGTTTTGCAATCGGTGTACATCGTACATCGATGCTTTGGATTCGATGTTGACATCGATGTTTTTCTAATATCGATCGTCCCTACTACAAGATTCACATGGAGTGCAAGTGCGGCGAAACAAAACCTATCGAAACATGTTTATTGTATGTATTTAGACTCCACCCTTATTCGAAATTATCCGAAACTTTTGAATCGGTTACGGTTACGGATATATATTTATTTCGGATATCCGAAAATTTTCTTGCTCCTATGATACAAAAAAAAAACATACAAGCCTTGTCCAGACAATTACAAACACAACAGCTAACAAAAAATAAATATATCAACTAAATAGGCTTGAAGTGATGCCTTAACATACATTCGGCATTTTTTTTTATATACATGAAGTACAGTATAATCTATCCAGCACTTCGATAGATCGGCACGTCCAATAATCCGGCACCCTCTGCCGACGTCCCTCCTCGCCCCTCTGCTTAGTTTTTAAGCAAGAACTACTCCAAGTTGCATAAAAGTAGACCTCAATTAAGGATTACATATTTTAAAACTATGTAATTACATATGTACATGTTAATTTAATATATAACACGCATGTATTCCCTCTATGAAATGCTTTATTTTATTCAGTACCTATGACTTTTTCACTATAATCCAGTAATCCGAATATTCCTATAATCCGACACCCTCCGGTTTTTAATAGTGCCGCATTAGTGAGATTATACAGTATGTTTAAAGTCGCTAAATAGGATATAATAAATATATTTTAGGGAAAATGTATAAAAAAGATACACACAGTCGTAAGATTTTGTAAACATTTATTCACATAAAATTAAAAACGATAACAATCAGTAGAGAGCAATTAGAGAGTATGTTCGACTAGCACTTAGTAAATGCTATTTGATCTATTAATTATTTTCATCAGTGACGGACTACATGGTGGTTGCGGGGGGTCGGCCCGATTTGGTTTCAGCCATTTTACTTAAGGTACTTATCATATTTCATTAATCTTTTTTTTTCATTGTTGAGGAAAAAAAACGATTGTTCTAAAAAAAAAACACCCTAAACTTGCCAATATTTAGTAAAAAAGAAAAGGAAATAGTTTGAGAAACAAACGAGGTAGATGTACTATTTATTATATACGTGTCCCAAATATATGCGGTATGGTATTCAAATCCGGGTATAAAATACAGAGTACTAGGTATAAAAATTGTTACAAACGGAAACAGTAATCAAAAGGACGAAATTTTGTATCCAACGACATATGTGATCAACCTTATTTTTTTGTATAAATCTTAAATATCAAATATATAGTTCCTGAGTGATATATTTTTTTATATCCATAACCAACGAATAACTCACAGGACCGAGCTATTTTTATTTTTTACAGATTCGTGAAGAGGAACAGTCATACGGTAATAGGGAACAGGCTAGGGGATTCTTTTACTGATATCGCACCCCACGTGCTTCCAGCTGACTCAGTCCGCCACTGATACCGTTATTACATTTAAATTAATCTTATCATTCCTAATTCTATAGCTTTATTGCCTCTAACTTGGATGAGTTTAGAACTATACGTATACAAAACACGTTATTATCGATTTTTAATTTTTCATCAGTTGCAATCACTTTCTGAGAGCAGCTTTGTGTTATTACTTACAAATACAATAAGAAAAAAAGACATTGGTACTAACTGTACAGATGTTAATACATTAGACTGCTTCGAAAATTTATTAGATAGGCAAGCAATTAATTTCGGTATTTATTAGCGTTATGTTTGTCTTATCTTCTATTCTTCTTAGAATTATTATTTTTTCTTTGGGATGTATAGCTTAATGTCTTAGCTTATTCTAGAAACAAATTCAGCTTATATCCCATAAATGATAATCGATGAAAATGCATATGACAATCTAGTACAGAGCATAAGAAGTGCTCAAATAAAGATAACAACCTCAATTTCATAAATTTATTAAAATTAAGATTAAAAAACCTTAAACAAATCGTTTATTTTCACAGCATATACTTAATTACCAATTATTCGGCAAGAATAATTTAATGTTATCAAAGTACCAGTATCAAAAGTCTATTAAGAAAAGATCAAAGATTTGCACATAGGAGAAACTGCGGAGGAAAAAGAGAGCATTGTGTTTCTTTGACTCATTATTAAATAAATAAAGATAACAGATTATGTATAAAAAAAAAAACTTAATCTACATGTTGCGAACAATATTTTTGAAACAGCGAAAATATGATAAAACATGATTGTAATTTACAAAAAAAAAAAAACAATAAAATGGAATTGTTTTATTTTAGAGAAGTTTAACACGTTGACTCTTCATGTTTAACACTGAACCATTTCATACAACTTTCGCGTGTGATTAGAGTGCATAAGTGTTGAATTAATTGGATCTGGTTCACTTCACAATTGCCAAATACTTTAATGAAATGTTCGTCAAATCATTCATTTAAAATTGGAACTGACTTACATCGGACTTTGCTTTTAAAGGACGCAGACCCCCCGGAAAGTAACCCTAAGTACGGCAGTGTTTGCATTGGTGTTCCAAATCAGTTCTTAACGAAAACACACAGTTAACATGTTAAATTAATTAATTAGGCCAGACAATGGACTCGATCCAGTCCATATAACTTGCGACACGCGTATAAACCCCGGGTATAGAGGCGCCACACCCGCGCCCGAATGACGTCACACCCACCAAACGATACAAGTTGTCCCCAGACGCTAAAGCAAGCGGCCCTCCTGAGTCACCCTGGAAGTTAACATATCAACCTGATTACATACATTTCACGTAGATTATATAGGGCGTGTTCCACCTGACGTTCACAACGCTAACAATAGCCTTTTAGCTGTTCCACTTGACGACCGCGATCGTTGCGGTCGGGCCGAAAACGTCATTGATGACGTCATAACATACGCTTACGCGAAGCTCACGACACCCCATGTCCTGGAGGTGGGTTGATGTGAGCGTTGGCAAAATTGGCGGGATTTTTAATAAAGATGGCGACCGTAAAAATATTATTATATTATTTGATGCGGTAAAGAATATTTATATTGTATAACATATTGTATTTAATGGATTGGTTAAATTTATATATATATATTTCAAGGTGGTAGTGCTACGTACCACCCTCTCACAGAAAACCGACGTGAAGTAACAGTGCTTGCATTGTTACGTTTCGTTCGCTTAGTGAGAGCGCCGGAGGCTCATTTTTTCTCTCAAATCGGCTCCTTCGAAAATTGGTCTAATCCCAGTTCGAATCAGAGTGACAGCAAAAGAGATTTTTTTTTGATAAAAGATGCTAATGTAGAGAGCAGTATATTTTAATTTTAAAATGTTTTTTAAAGAACCGAGCTAGGTTCAGACTTCCAGGTACTATATATACACTAAGACTAATAGGACTAATCTTATAAAAAATCAAACCAATCAAGAAAGTGAAATATCACCTGACAGGTATCGCGTAATCCTTTGGGGTCGCCTGCACAGATCTGCTCGTCAGAAATACCCTCGGACAGTTTACGCCAGTTGGTATACGATTCGCTGCATTTATCGCTTGGTACCGGTATCAGGTCCGCCCTCAATAATATATTGCTCCTTATGTTTTCTGTGTAATAATTTATATTTTCCTAATTAAATGCAATGATTTTTTTTTTATATCAAAGGAGGCAAACGAACTGGTGGGTCACGTGATGTTAAGTGATCACCACTGTCCATAGACACTAGCGACATCAGGGACGTCGCAAGTGCATTGCCAGCCTGTATATGGGAGAAGGGGGAGGGGAAGGAAAGGGAAAGCAGGAAAGAGGAAGGGACGTGGGCCTCCGGCTCTCTCACCGACCGAACGAAACACAACAATGCAAGCACTGTTATTTCACGTCAGTTATCTGTGAGAGGGGTGGTACTACCCTGGAGAAGCCGACCCATTCATGCTGAAACCAAAAATAGCTTCAGCCGGGCTCTACCACCTACGAAACATAGCCCTTATAAAATGTATATTGACTAAAATGGTATTCAAATGGTTTGAACGGACTTATCGTTCATTGTAGGTGGTAGAGCCACGCTGATGCTATTACTGGTTTCAGCGTGAATGGGTCGACTCGCCCAGGGTGGTATAGCCGACCCATAAAAACACTAACGTGAAGTAATAGTGCTTGCATTATTGCATTTTGTTCGGTCAGTAAGAGCGCCGGAGGCTCACCTACCACCCTCTCCCTTCCCTCTCTTGCCCTTGTTCTTCCCCCTTAACCCACCAACACAGGCTGGCAACGCACTTGCGACTCTTCTGGTGTTGCTGGTGTCTGCGGACGGTGGTGATCACTTAACATCAAATAACCCACTTGTTCGTTTATCTTCTATGCTATAAAAAATCATCTACTTCCGGTACCGTTATGGTACATCCAAGACGAGACAGGAACATAACACTAGCGCCACTCCATTGGAGAGTTCGGCTTATAAAAGGCAAGATGTCGTTGATTTGCGGGCAATAGTCCGGTGAACCTGTGAAGGCCTTACAAGGCCAATAGCGTAATCTAATCAAAAAAAAAAGATCTGCAGGCACTTCTATGTCAAAGTTATTGTAAGGCGAAGCTCTGCTCGGATACATACGTGGTGTAGACAATTAAATGATGACTTTATTACCGCGCTTTTGGTAAACCTGCGATATTGAAATTCCTCTTCTATGGCATTCTTCCCCTCTTCATTGATACATTTACCCACTGTTGTCGTTTTAGCGACTTTGTCGATAGATCTAGCGGATTTTGGACATGTTTAACGACATTTTTTTTTCAATCTAGCGTCTTACAAAAAATTAGCTACTTCTAGAAACAAATTGAATATTGAAAATATTTAAATATTTAGGTAATAATTTCATTGTAATCACTAGTAACAACATGCATTGCTGATGTTGTTTTTGGAATTTCCCTACTAGAATGACGTTCGATCTCGGAGTCGACCAGAATGAAAACAGCAAGAAGAGTTGTAACGTGACTAAAAATTGTTAAAACTCATCAAACTAAAGCCTTTTGTTCGTTTCACTATATTTTTTACGATGAAATATTATGAAACATTGAGCGACTTCTGGGGGATTTTTTAATTATGTATTTTTCAAAATATAGCGACTTTTTAAATGACGTCTGGAGACTTTTTTATTTCTTAAACGGCAATACTGCATTTACCATCGCTCTAGCTTGCTAAGTTCGCCTGCTGTGTCGTATTGAGTAGATGCGTATTTGTGGTGCTCGTCACGAAAATGGAGAAACGAAATCAAGAGCCACACAATAAAAGCAGAAATCTCAGTCGAATCGATATATTTTGCAGTTCGGGAGCTCTCCATATACTGACAGCACCAGAGCTGCGTATAAGGGTCAATTGTTGGTTGAAATATAGCGAAAACGTAACCAAAACTTTGTTAGACATTAATGGCTTAAATTGATTGTAAGTTTATAAATGGACATACTGTCATTACTAGTTTTCCCCCAGCCAGTAACAGTGAGAGCTGCCTTCGGAGCTATTACCCCAGTTTCAATACATAACGGGAATACATTGTCTGTGATTTCGACGTCCCTTTCCAATCTAAAAAAAATAACAATCCGATTAATCTCCTTCTTAATAAATACTGACTTTTGACATACAAAAAGACTTCGCTCTTTATAGTGTAGACTCAACTTCAAATTTAAAGTGCTATTCTTTAGATCATTCTCTATGATCTTTCTTGTATTCTTGTCAAGATGCACGCAACATTTAATGATAATCTATTGAGTAGTTAAAGTTTAAAAACGCAATAAACAAACTCACTTTCGCATTTATGATATTAATTAGGATAGAAAAAAATAATATATATATATATATATCAAATCATAATATATCATCAAATTATAATATAAATTTTGAACTAAACAGAACTATGAACTAGATTGGACAACATTTTCATGACAATTCATAGATAAGTAATAACGTATACATCTTCTTACTAATAATGTTATTGGTAATATAAGACTAACTAAAAAATCAGATAAACCAATTACACGTGATTATTAGAAAGAAAGAAAGATTTTTATTGTCATAAGCTAAATACAATTGTACAAAGATACTTTAAAAAGTAAAATTATGGCAACTACTACTAAAATTATTCCTGAACCTTGGAATATTACTTGCAAATGTCTCACTATTTGTATGGACCCACAACATCTTTATATTAATAATAATAATAGTAACTTTATTCAACAAAATACTTTATAATACAAAAGATTTATATTACGATATACAGTACTGTTTCATATCTATTGATTTATTAATGTTTTTATTGGTTAAAAAATATTACTTGAAAATGTCTCATTATTTGTATGCACCCACAACAC
>JACEII010000025.1:6408137-6421524 GCA_014332785.1 Antheraea mylitta | reverse complement strand
AAAATGTCTCACTATTTGTATGCACCCACAACATCTTTATATTGATTTATTAATGTTTTATTGGTAAAAAAATATTATTTGAAAATGTCTCACTATTTGTATGCACCAACAACACCTTTATATTGATTTATAAATGTTTATATTGGTAAAAAAAATTCTTGAAAATGTCTCACTATTTGTATGCACCCACATCTTTATATTGATTTATTATTGTTTTCATTGGTTAAAAAATATTACTTGAATATCTCTCACTATTTGTATGCACCCACAACATCTTTCCATTGACTTATTAATATTTTTATTGGTTAAGATACCAAATGTAGGACAGAAAATTTGACTAAAGTTCAAATTTTGTGTTCTACAATCATCTAGAGTTTGGCAGTGTGTATCGTTCATTATTGGATTAATTATCTTTTTCTTACTTTAATAACGTCAGATCGTGGTACTTCTTAGCTCTAGTGTATTGCGGATGCGTTATAATTTCCACGATACGGTAATCAGTATTACTGTTCCAAGTATTTCCACCGATGTTTATTACACCAGCACGTACTATACTCGGCGGTATCCTAAAAATAATAAAAAAAAATATATTTTCGCACAACACAATGACGGCACCCAGGTATACCTATATTAGCTGATTCCGATACATGACAAACCAAACAATTGAGACGAACCTATCCAATGACTATATTCTAACACAAACATAGCTCCTTTAATAAAAAAAAGTAGTTCAAGAATTCAATTTTCTGAGAAAATGCGGTTAAAGCTTGACGCTGTTTACAAGGTCGACTTAAATGTACCTATTTGAAGACTAAATGAAGTGGCTTTAACTCAATTCTCAAAGTAGGAATAAGTAGTGTAATTATATTGCTATTTAAAATATAGCACAATTATTGTTACAGAGATACATTTAAACAAGCATTAAAAATTCGTAGTCAATTCAGGTTTTTACACGTTATTAAGTAGTTTCAGTTCACGAAGTAACACCATAATGCATTACAATAGTTAATATAAAACTGTAATATATTATATTATACTAGCTGTTACCCGCGGCTCAGCACGCGTTTTTTGAATTTATTAAAAAAATATTAAAAATTGTTATTAGATGTGTAAATAACAATAATACCCTTTCAAACATATTTGTAAGTATGACACGCACATCATCTACAGTAACGGATAACAGTTCATCACTACATAGTGTAAAACGAAGTCCTGTTCTTCGTCTGTCTATATGTCTGTTCGCGATAAGATCTAAAACTACAAAACGCATCGTGTCGTTTTCATTAATATATAAAATGATTCTTCGGCAAGGTTTAGGTATAGTTTGTCTTATTATCAAGGCAGGCAATGTCTGCTGAACTCGCTATCTTAAAATAAAATAGCTAATTAGTTACTTATTTGCACGTAAAATTCCCGTTCAAATATTACTTGTAGTCCATTGAAGCTGTTAAGACCTTGCTAGGTCAATAGCGTAGTCATTTCAGAGTTATTTCAGAATTGGCAGTATGGATTAATTCCTTCGCCTGTATTGATGGACGAATATTATTACTACTAACCTTTTAGAATAGCAGCACAAAATAGACTTTAAAAATGTTTGCGATAGCAACGCACTACTTATAATCAAAAATTGGAATTAAAAATAACGTAGAATAAACATTTAAACAGGAACACAAAATAAACCCTAATAATATTTCCGACAGAATGTTATCATGCTACCATGGCAACGCATATAATGCTGACACTGACATGCAGCGGATGCTCTAAAAATAGCCCGATTTTGAGACATTCTTGATTAATGCTCCGCTCCTATTGGTTTTAATGATATGATATGATATAGCCATCCTCGATAAATGAGCTATCTAACACTAAAAGAAACTTTCAAATCGGACCGGTAGTTCTTGAGATTAGCGCGTTCAACCAAACAAACTCTTCAGCTTTATAATATTATAGTATAGATATATATTAAGTCGTAAAGTCACGGAAAAACCTACATGTATTTTCTTATATAAAATGTTATCAATCTTAATGCATTTTTAAAATAAATGTAAGTAAATAAAATAATCGTTTTTTATTCAAACATCGAATTATTTCATTTCAATGAATATCTACATCTACAGAGGCTGTTTTTACAGGTTTAAACTAAAAAGAAAAACAAAAGAGAACCGACGTGACTGACGTCGCGGTTAATAGGTTTATCCATCGGGCCGTGGAAGCTTCGGCGCGGGATATAGTGGATTTTAACCTATAGATGGCCATGAAGAATCAAAATGAAACCGCCATAAAGGCAATAACGTCATTATTGAGTTTTTGGCGTGATAATAGTCTGACATGTAGTGGATTTTATATTGTATTCATAATCTCGTGTTATTTGACTGTATATTTTGTAAATTTGGTGGTGTTTTATATAATATGGTTAGTTTATTGTCCATAAGTGAAGTGAATGGAAAATAATACCACGAAGCATGAAATTTTGAGATGTCACAAAAACTCCCTGGAAGGTTCTAACAAGGAAGCCACCACTTGTTAGAATATTGAGATAATCACACGACGTTTGTGATATTATTAACTACACGACAATGGCAGTAATAATGTGAAAGATTGGTGGCCAAACATAAAGTAAAAAAAAAACGTAATTATAAAACTCGTTATAGAAAAAAAAAAACAAAAAGAGAACAACAGTCACCTATTTTAGTATTTTTGATCGTATTGAAATGGCTGTTGAATTATACGTATTTTTCTCGCAACATTAATTTACCTTCTGGTGAAAGTCCAAAAACGTAAATCTAGAGGTGAACCCCTTTTTAATTAAAGGAGTGACCTGTATACACAAATATGGTACAAAACTTTTTAAGGGAAGTTATGACAATCTCCTTAGTTTAATCATGCCAGACTTATCAGAAAGGAACTGGTTGCGGCATTCAGGATCTGATCAGGTAACTTCTATATTAGTATTATAAAGAGGTAAAGTTTGTGACGTTGTAGGGGGTAATCTCGGTAACTACCGGTCTGATCTGAAAAATTCCTTCAGTGTTACATAGCCCATTTGTCAAGGAAGGTTATAGGTATGTCACGTGGAATAGTTACTTTGGGCTAATGCTAACACGCAGTGGAAACTCTCAAGAGGAAAAAACCTGATTTTGAAACATTCTTCATTGGTGCTCCTCTCCTATTGGTCCTAGCATGATGATAACTTATATTTAATGTGATAGTATATAACCTTTCTCGATAAATGAGCTATATAACATTGAAAGAATTTTTCAAATCGGACTAGTTCCTGAGATTACCCCCTGCAACGTCACAAACTTTATAATATGAGTATAGATTTATGACTAGACAACTGTAACAATTTTTTTTTAATCTAAAAAGTACAAACATGTTAGTGTTATATTCTTGTTGTATGTATAGATTGGGACTAAAGATAAAAATTATTTGAATACTCTTCCAATGTGATGACACAGTGCGCTGCCGATAACACGAAATTCTTCGATATCAAAGAACCGCCGCAATCGAATTCGTATCCATTGCCACGATCAAAACCCAGTGCTACCTGAAAAATAGATATTATTCTATGATTATTTCTTTGGAGTAAAACTTCTTTAGACGCGACTAGGAGGTAATTGGACGACAATGCAACGGAAGTTCGTTACGGCAATATGGTGTCACGTTTCTGTATCATCCGGTTACATAATAATTAAACATAACTAAAACTTCTATTAAATCATAATTTATTTAATTCGTTACTTATATAGTATAATATATTCGTACTTTTCTATATTTTATTTATAACAAAGAGTTGTTATAAATATATCCTGTGTTATTTAAATTCCGAATTAGCTGACACTACAGATAATGAAACTTTAATTTAATTTGTTATTCACTTACATTGAAACCAGAGGACAGTACCGTCGATGCGCCCATATATAAATAAATAATTCTATTGTATGATTTTTATTATTATAAACTTTCATATTTTTTATTTAATTTGTTTTCTTTTTTTAACTTGATTTATTGGTTTATTTTGTTGTGGTTTATTGTGACGGTTACACACATTTCAAATAATAAGTACATATACAGTGCATACTAAAACCTGTAGTTTTAGTATGAATCGTTTCTAAAAATGATTGAAATTTATTCTATTCCTAGACACCTACAACAACTTTTTCACGGAAATTGAAAAAGTACAGACACGTCAGATTTACATTCTTATTATATTTATAGATATAGATTTGTTATACTTCTATGAAACATTAAAAAAAAGATTCCACATGTATATTTAAACAACAATAACCTAAAAGATAATGCGTTTTTATCGTATAAGTCATTAATCAATTCTAAAACAAGTAATTTTGTTTGAATATTATCTAATTGATTCTGAATTATGTTATAATCACTGGGTCATCTTTTTAAGAAACACGTTGTATTCATCAGCTTGTATTGAGCCGATAAAAACTTTGATTGCATATTGTTGTTATATGTTGTTGTTTTCATTGTAACTACAGGTCCGACACTTCGTTTGTGTTATCCTAAGTGTGCCCTACTTCTCCATGGCAAGAAAAAACACGACGCAGAACGTGTAGTATTTATAAAACTTAGTTTCGTAAAACTTCATATTAAAAAAAAAACAAATCGTGATAGATAATGACCAAATATTTAAAAATTCAAACAAAATTAATTATTCGAAATATATCTAGTAGTTTTGGATAATTTTATTTATTTACTTTGATTCGAGGTTTTCATAATTCTATATTTATCATCTTTGTATTACTTCTGTAAGTAAAAGCGTAATATTTTATCACTATAATTATTTCATAGAAAGTAAAAAAAAAAACAGCGCGATTTGTGTCGTAATTAGATTTTATTGTATTTTTATAATTATTCCTTAATTAAAAAATTATTCTCTGAATTGTTTTATACAAAAAATACTGCCAAAATCGTTTGAGCTCGTTTACAGAACAAATTGGATAAAGAAACATCAACAACAAAAAATGGCCTTTATTTCGCAGTAGTATACAGTCACATCAGTTTTATTTTTTGTATACCTTACTACTAAGTCTTTATTATAGATAGCATAAGTCATCCTAGTTAATGTTACTCTTTCGACTAGAACATAAGAAACTACAAACGTTTTAATTTGATGGATTTATGACATGATAGTTTTTAAAAAATTGATTCGATTGTTAAACTGAACATACAAAAATACATACAGACAAAATCCTAAGCAATATTTTAAATGCGAATACGAGTTTGTCTGTTCAAAAAGTACAACACTTTACCACGAGGGAAGTCATGCGCAAGAATTATTGTAAACGCGTTCTTCCGTTTCGGCATCTTTCAAGCAAACTATATCTGTCTTATTACAAAAACAAAAATGAATATGCGTTTAACACGAGTTTTACAAAATTGTTTTAAACCTTATTGAACACATGTTTAAAATATTTTCTTACAAAAGCGTATCGAAACGAACCTCTAATACATCGTCAAATGTCATAGCGTAGTAATTTTGATTTACTTGTGAATTTATAAAGTTGTTTAATCGATCCAATATGAAATGAATTATACACACGTTATCAATAATTTACCAAGGCTTTTGCCGGCAAATATAAATACAATAAATCTCAACAATTAAATAAGAACAGTCAAGAAGTTTGGGGTGTAAGGGGTGTCAAATAACATCATAAGACTTGAGACACCCAAGCCACCTGCACGTGGTGCACCCTGCTGAATAACGAACGAGGTAATGGCGAAAGCGGGGTAGTAGGGTTTTACAGCCCGACTGGGTCGCAACCACCATGTATATGGCGAAAAAGCCCGTAATAGTGATTCGCTTCTGCGGGTCGCGTTTCGGGATCAGCCTGTGCATATCCAGCTGTTTGCAGGCCGGCATGATAGTGGCGACCGGCGATGGATAATGTGTCAACCGGTGGTCGCTATTATTTTTGGATTGAGCTGTGCTTACCATCAGGCATAGCGCAGTAATTTTGCCGTGCTACAATGAAAAAAAAGTCAATTTTGAAAAGCGTTAGAAAACTTTTATATTTGTCCAATGTCTATCTCTAAGGGGCGATACAAGTATTACGTAAGCAGAATTTTTGTAATTACTGGCCGCCCCTCCCCCTAGTCAGCAATGTTCTTAACGCTCCCCCCATAATTACGTAAACATTTATATAAGTATATTCAAATCTGTCTATTTAAGTAAATAAATATTGCTGACGTACTTTCTAGACCTCTATGTCATCAAAAATAAGCAACTCATGGACCCCCCCCCTTCCCCCATCAGTGCTTACGAAATACTTGAATGACCACTAAACAAGGTTAAGGACACTCTTTTGTAATCAACCTTTTTTTAAACAACTGTTCTATGCGTATTTAACTTTTTTGTAATAAGACGTTATGAGTTTAAATAAATACAGTTTTATTTCGAAATTACAGATAAACACTAAAATTGTTTTTGTAAATGTGTTGAAATATTAATTTCAATGTTTTTACTGAATCTTTTTTTGCAAACAAGACTACGTAATAAGCAAAATATCTTTATTTGAATACAGGTTTTTGACTATAAATTATTCATATAAAGTAAATGTCGACTTATATTTATATTTGCCGACATTATTATCATCAACTTGTTTAACCCAGTGTTGTTCGCAAGTGATAGGAAGATTACAAAGGTCAAATGGTTGTAAACGAAACAATATAATATAGCTTCAAATAAAATATATACAAATCGATTTCGTGATAATTCGTTTCTATTTTTTTACTGGAATTATAATTCACGTATACTTTTTTTAATGTCCCGTATAATTAATTACAGAAGGGCCATGGACTATGATATAATTATTAAAAAAAATTACGCAGCACGAAGTAGTTCGGTGGTTACTATTTATTATTTATTTTTATGCCATAGGAGGCAAACATTCAGGTACTGCACCAGGGAAGTCGCAAGTGCGTTGTCAGCATGTGTTTGGTGGAGGGAGAGAGTGGGGAGGAGGAGGGAATGTTGGACTCCGGCGCTCTCACTGACCGAACGAAACGCAACAACGCAAGCACTGTTACTTCACGTGGGTATTTATGTGCGAGGGTGGCACTACCTCGGTTGAGCCGTCCGTTTTTTCCCTCGAATTGACTACGCTATTGATCTAGCAAAGTCTTAACAGCTTCACTGGACTACGAAAAAGGTATCTCTTTTGTTGTCACGAGGATTCGTACTGGGGTTATAGGGAATTTCGAAGCAACTGATTTCCATCTAAACTATTATTATTTTTGGGAGAGCCGACCCATTCATGCTAAAACCAGTAATAGCTACGGTGTGGCTCTAGCATCTATCCCTATGTTAATCTAAATATGCAGAACAGTTGATAAAATTGCCTGCAAAGTAAGCGAAGCTGCTAGTATAATTTAGTCAACGAACTCTACACAAATGAGTTTCGAGAAATTAATTTTGTGGTCAAATTAAATTGTTACAATAATGTACTAACAAAGTAGGTACAATAACACGTTGTTCTCAGTAATTTATTATTACGGAAAACTGTACACGAAGTCATTAACAATGAGTTATAGAAATACTAGCGGTGACGCCACCACGTTCCCATGATTTTATTATAAGGGTTTTTAGAATTAACTCATTAACTGCAGGGTTTGAAGCTCAGTATTTATTACGTAAATCATATGAATAAATTGGATGCCGTCATGCAATATAATTAAATATGATAACAAAATTACTTCACTTAACCAAGATTTATATTTTGTATGTCGCGTTTTACTTAAATGTAGAAACGATGACTTTTTATATCTCTTCTACATGATCACTTACTGTATTACGTCATTTAATCTTCTATAGGGGAGAGTGGGGTAATTGAGTGTGACGGGTAATTGGGAACAGTTAGATAAATAGTACATCTCCCCGTACTACACTGTTGTGAACCTATTCTACGGCTGAAGGCAGAGCCATTCAATGCGTATGCGAAAGTGGGATTGAAAGGACGCACTAGTGTTGTCACTATAAGTCGAACAATCATTTTTGTATTTTTGATATAATTTTTGTCATCAGTAATAACACATGTAAGTATTATATTATTGAGTTCAAAGGTATTGTGTTTTTGCTCATATCATACACGCAGTGTCTGTTCTCAAATGCAACATAGATTGAAGGTAAAAAAAATGGTGTTGAGAGTGGCGACAATTTTTATGTATATTGACTGATTCGGGTAATTGGAAACGGTATTAGGTGGGTAATTTGGAACGTTCCCAATTACCCCTTATTCTCCTAATTACCCATAGTAATGCTGGTTGACTGTGTAAAAATATTTAAACTTTACAAAATATTTCAGATGCCTCGTAATTACGTATGAAAGACCGATCAAACGTCTTTCTTAATTACTTCATACCGTTCCCATTTCCCCCACGGCATGATCTCAATTACCCCATAGGGTATCGGGTAAACAGGAACGGCAATGCTTTTTGTTTTAGTTTATATCTTTATTATAACGTAAATTTAAAATAACGTTTTATGACTACTTAGTAAGTAGATTACTAAAGTTCATGTAGCAATAAAATTTGATTTAGTTTATAACTTTTTCTATTATTTTTTAGAGTTTGAAGTTAAGTGTTCCCAATTCCCCCACTCTCCCCTACATATAATAAGATATAAAGTGTCTGTACTATTTAAATTATTGTAAAAAAATTGTTGCTGGTGTCTAGGAATCTTTAAAAAACATTTTTTTTTTGTTAAAATAAACTGTTAGGTTTGCCTTATAAAAGTAACATTTTTTTCACAAAAAAAAAATCTTCTGCCGTCACTCGAATTTGAACAGGGGTTACACGGATTTTCGAAGCAACCGATTTCCATCTGAGGTATTTTTGTTTTGACAGCGGCGGCGAAATTTACCTTTGTATTCTAACTATATTTTTTCATTGCCTGAAATCTCAGTTAAAAAAGTTTTCTATGAATAAAATCTAGCTAGATCGATTTATCGTTCCCGAAACTACCTACTTACTAAGTTTCACGGAAATAAATGATAGACTTGCTCGTTTAAAGGTATATTAGATAAAGAGGTAAAGTTTGTGAGTTTGTGACGTTGTAGGGGGTAATCTCAGGATCTACTGGTCCGATTTGAAAAAATGTTTCAGTGTTATATAGCTCATTTATCGAGGACGGTTATAGGCTATATATCATCACACTAAGATCAATAGGAACGGAGCACTAATGAAGAAAGTTTCTAAATCGAGTTTATTTTTGCCTTGAAAACTTCCACTGCGTGTTAGCGTTAGAGTCTAGTAAGCAATAAAATACATTTTCAATAATTTTTAGAAATGTCTGTCTGTCTTTTTGTTTGGGCACGCATAACAGCTAAAGTATTGTGTTCACGATGATACCACACTAAGGAGATCCTAAAGCATGTCCTCGAGTAACATTTAGTCATTGTCTCATTAAAACCGGTTCGGTCGATCAAAAGTTATTGTAATTTTAATGACGACGTGACTTTTAAGTACGAGATAAATGTAGATAAGTAAATGAACTTGATACATTTAGGTGATTTTATTGATCACTGTTTTTTTTTACATAACGGGACGAAGTCGCCTTAGCCCGGTGAAGATGTTAAGACCTTGTTAGGTTAATAGCGTAAGCAGTTCGAGAAAAAAAAGGTACGAAGAAACAGATACTGCTAGTATGTAATACTTTAGATAAAATATAGCAATAGTGTAATGAACATAATTTTGTATATACATAACATACTGTCAAACGTGGATAAGCGAGAGTTTAAGGGACCGCGATGTATTTTACAGTGAAACTTATGGGAGGGCTTTGAAATTCTGATAGACCTTTTTGTGTGACAATAAGTGTTAAGGGTAAACACTGTCGGATGGTGTTGAAAACACCGGTTGTCGTTTGATCACCGAAGTTAAACAACGTCGGTCGCGGTCATTACTTGAATGGGTGACCCACCTTAGGTCACTGGATAACGTTTTTATCGATTTTTTTTTTAATCAAACGTTTCGCTATAATAGAAAAAGTTATATTTCTATCGTGTGTCTTAACCACACACTGTTTTATATTGTTCACTTGTGAAAGTTCCTGTACTAATAGAGTTTATGTAAATCAAATTTATAACACAGGTACAGGAGTGACTTTTGTAACTTATAGAAGTTTAGAGAAAATTTACACCGATATTCACTTCAAGAAATCCATTTGACATTGGCAAAATTATCTACATAGTCAGTGGGCAAACCGAAAGACAAAAAAATGAAGAAATGCGTCAATAGCTTCTGTTTCTGTTTTTAAACGAAAAAGTTATAAATAGCAGATGTTAAATACGCTCGACTGTCGCTTACAGAGGTACAGACGCAACTAACATCCTCAGTCATAGAAGTGCCTGTTTACCACTTCTAGTAAACTTTAGACGTTCAAATTATGTTGTAAATAAATAGGTTTAGTTGTTGAGTTATAAGCACAAACGGACGAACAGAGAAGCGTTAACTATTATAATGTGTAACAATTATTACTTTGCATCATTTTAATACGCAAAAGTGAAATAGGAGCTGGGAAATTTAAACTTGTTTACAGAATCACAGTTTATTTAACCTTTCATACTCAGTGATAAACTTGATGGTGAGTAATTAGTAAAATCCACGAACATTGTACATCTGTAAGACACGATTATATGCAACTAGCCTCTGCCCGCGACTTTAGCCGCATGGAATAGTTTTTGGGTAACGCTAGCACGCAGCGAAAGCTCTCAACGGGAAAAAAATCAACTTTGATTTTTTTTTATTTGTGCTCCGCTCCTATTGGTCTTAGCTTGATGATATATAGCCTATAACCTTTCTCGATAAATGAACTATATAACGTTGAAAGAATTTTTTTAAATCGGACCAGTAGTTCCTGAGATTATCCCTCACAATGTCACAAACTACCTATTTACAATCTTCTTTATATATAAATTTCTTCTGTACGTGTGTATGTCACTGAATTCCTCCTAAACGGCTGGACCGATTTTGATGAAATTTTGTGTGCGTGTTCCAGTGAATCCGAGAATGGTTTAGATTCCCGATTGGACCCAGCGCTACGGTTGACTTTTTTTTATTATCAATTATATTTATTTTTTATTATCAAGGCAGGATAACATCTGCCGGGACTGCTAGTATTAGTATAGGTTATTTGAAATTACTGCTTTGAAACTTCTAATGCGATTTCTAACAAGATTGCGTTAAACGTTTAACGCTACCATAGAGGGAGTATGAAAGCACTGTTGCGTTAAACGTTCAACGCTAAAAACAATATGATTTCATTAAAAATAAATGTCTACCCCTTCTTATTTTCATTTCCACATTACGAAGTCTCACTTCTTCCGCGCAGAGGGACTCCACGCACTATTCTTAATACTTTTATAGGTTTTATTGTTCTACCACAATTTTAGCTGATTTTAAATGAAGTTGTGTTCTAAGATGGTAAATGCGCTAAGCCTATAGGAGGCTGGCTCTTAAGTGCAGCTTCCAGAACACACCAACAGATTCTTGCCGACAGATTTACAACTTGAGATTTTTTTTAATATTGTTAGTCGCAATTTTTAGGCATTGCCGGACTTTTAAAGAAGGAAGGGGGAGAGATTAGAGGGAGGAGTGAAGGGGATGTGGGCCTCCAATGCTCCCACTGACCGAACGAAACGCAATAATGCAAGCACTTCACGTTGGTGTTTCTGTGTTATAGCTTTAGCGTGGCTCTAGAATGGTAGCTGGCCTGGCGAATTTCCAAAAAGCCTTACCACCATGCTATGGTTTCATCACGATGCTTTCCTTCGACATTAAACTTAATTTACGTGCATTTACTCATTTGTGTTCGTTCAGTAACAATACGTGTGACAGTGAAGCGGAACATGGCGAAGAAACCTATAAACCCATTGAGAAATATTCTTGTAAGTGGGAGAGCCACGCTGATGCTATAACTGGTTTCAGAATGAATGGATCGGCTCGTCCGGGGTAATACCACACGACCACAGAAACATCCACGTGAAGTAACAGTGCTTGCATTGTTGCGTTTCGTTCGGTCAGTGAGAGCAGCGGAGGCCCAACTCCCCTCCCGTCGCTCTTCCCTCTTCCCGCTCCGCTTTATCCTCTTTCCCCCAAACACATGCTCGTAATGCACTTGTGATTCCCCTGGTGGTGCAAGTGTCTAGGAATGACGGTGACTTACATCAGGTGATACTCTTATTCGTTTGCCTCCTATGACATAAAAAAGACGGACAGAGTAGGGCAAAAACCATATCTAATTATTTGAAATCACCGTCACTCCATAAGTTGGGCGTATTCGTTATTTTAAATGCACATTTGCTCGTTTGAAAATACCTTCCTTTAGCAAGTGCTATTTAATTTCAAACTAAATGTAGTTTAACCAAACAGTACATATGCAAACAGATATTTAGAAATTACACAGAACTGGCAATTATAGAATACTTATCGAACAAACGAGAATAATGAGCTCGTTTCGAACTCGCAAACCTCTTTGTCCGAATATCTTAACAAAAGATGGCACCTTTTACGAAATACGACATTGAAATTAATCAATTGCACCTTAATTATAGACGTTCTTAAATCACTTAAAACACCTGAATACGATGATAAAAAAGCGATAAAGTGTAAAAATATTAATACCAAAAATAAACGGCAAATTTAAATGGATAATTAACTTTAACATTTCATTTTATTAAAATTTTAAATTAATTAAACCTGTGTGTCGATACAATTCAAAATCGGCTAAATCCTATATTAATTTTTCATATAACATGTATGTTTTTTTTTTCAGATTTCCAGTTCTTATACACTGAGAATAACGTTCAGACTTGGCCGTCTATAAAGTTTTTTTTTATTATCTTCATATTTGACATGTACAAAATTTGAATATCTTGAAAAATAATGTAATATATTACGAACGGCCAAAATTGGATTTAGCTAATTTTGAAATGTACTGACACATGAGTATATTAATATTGTGTACGATTACTTACCATGTAAGGAAATTCACCCTCGTTTGCTTCTTCGCCGTTAATAATGTATTTCTGTACGCTTGGTTTACTAATTTCTATTATTTTCTCACATTCTGTAACCAAAAGTAGAACACAAATTATCGGGACAGGTCCTGTGAAGATTCTGGCTAAAAACAAAATATGTTCTGGCTTATTCCATCCGTCCATTTTATTGTTTGTTTCAATGGAACTCAAAGCATAGAAACCTTTTAAAAGATTTTTGAAGTCATACTTTTTTGATGCGTTAAGCAAAATTGGTTAAGTGGAGTTTTAGGTTAAAACGAAATTTTGTTCGCCGATGTAACACACCGTGAAGTTAGTTGCTAAAAAAACTTTTTAACAAAAAATTAAACCGCCGAAAAAACTGAAAAGCA
>JACEII010000025.1:6324853-6407737 GCA_014332785.1 Antheraea mylitta | reverse complement strand
TGCTTTTCAGTTTTTTCGGCGGTTTAATTTTTTGTTAAAAAGTTTTTATTTTATAATTTTTTGTGGCTATGATCTTACTAATTACTACAAGCTTAATTTATTTGTAACACACAACTCAGAAGCTGAATTATAAATTATGCCCGGTTTTCTTACCCTTGGGGTTGCTTTTTTCATGTTTACATGTATATGGGATCAACTTCTGGGTATACTTTTTCAAATCAAAGGATAATAATTTAATTCGGACTATTCTGTCTAAAGGTATGCGCGGTCATAGACATAATCAGTGCGTGAATAATCAATCATTGTCGATTTTCATACTCTTAGGGTTGAAATTTTTTTCCAAATTTAAATGGGACCAACTTCGGAGTATACCCTTTCCAATAAAAAAAGAATTATTAAAATCGGACTATACTGTAAAAAGTTATGCGTGATCATACATAAAAAAAAAAATATACGCGACGAATTGAGAACCTCCTCCGTTTTTTTCGTCGGTTAAAAATATATACTTTAAAATGTTTAATATTTGTGTATGTTTTTCGAACTTTTACGTCTCAGTACAAAGCTGTTAAAATATATAAAAAATACGTGTGGCACTCGGGAACTGCCGCGGTAAAGCTATTGCATAGCATTTTTTATTGACTTATGCAATTATAACTATTTATTTATTTTATTTAAGCAGTATTTTTTTTCTTTGATATTAATTCAAGTTACACTTTTTGAGCGTGGTGACCGATAAGAAAACATTTTTTTTTCTTTTATAAAATAAATGAGAACTTAATATTGTTCAAAATATTTTTATTATCTCACAATACATGTAGGTTATTCAGGAAAACACTTTGTACACAAATTATACGAGTACAGATATTGACTATTGTACATAGATGATAAATACCTATACACCAGTATACTTTCTCATAAACAGTTGATTACGTATTCGTCCGATTTCGGAGCAGCTCGTCTCGATCCGTGCGAGCTTTGTACAGTCGTACCATATATACATTAAGCGAACGCTCGGGCGAGCTACATGGTAGGCAGAGTGGGGGGTGTTAGGTTTTTTCGTTACGGAATTTTTGGATTCGGTCTCCACGCTCAAGGCCCGCGATAGAAACTATGCAATAGCTTAAAAGATTTTTTTATATTTACGCTAAAAAGTATAACTTCTCGCACATGTCTATAAGTCACCCATACTTAGGGATGAGATATCCGTACAAGATGGCGCGGAAGAAGTTCCGCGGCCAGGCGCCCCCGACAACGGAGACTCTCCAGCCGGAGGTGGTTGAGAGGGTCGTGGGAGCATTGTTCCCCAACCCTCCGGAGCTCCTCCCTCCTCCCATGCCTCCTCCTCAGGCAGTAGAGGAGGCGCCGGTCGACCCTCCCCCTGTTACGGAGGGGGAGATGGGGAGGGTGATTGAGCGCCTCCGCGCTGCGGGACGCAAAGCGCCCGGCCCTGACGGGGTCCCGGGCCGGGTGCTTGCCATTGCTCTGGACCATCTCGGAGAGTGGCTTCGGGAGTTGTTCAGCCACTGTCTGGTGGTCGGGCAGTTCCCGAAGCCCTGGAAGACGGGGCGGCTGTGCCTGATGGCGAAGGAGGGCCGCCCACCGGACTACGCGTCCGCGTACCGGCCCCTCGTGTTGCTGGACGACACCGGGAAGGCGCTCGAGAGGATCGTTGCCTCCCGGGTCGTCCGGCACCTAGAAGAAGTGGGGCCGAACCTGTCGGACGCGTAGTTCGGCTTCCGGTCGTGGCGCTTCACGCTGGACGCCCTACCCCTCCTGAAAAAGGTCTCCACGGAGGCGACCTCTGAGGGCAAAAGAATATTGGCGGTGTCCTTGGACATCGCCAATGCCTTCAACAGTCTGCCGCGCAGTGTCATACTGGAGGCGCTCCGGTATTTCAGAGTGCCATTGTATCTGCGGCGGCTGTTGGAGGCGTACCTCGACGGGAGAGAGGTCGCCTTCGTGGACGCCAGAGGACGGATGGTCCAGCGCAACACGGCGCGCGCGGTTCCGCAGGGTCGGCGTTAGGGCCACTCCTGTGGAACATGGGCTACGACTGGGTGCTCCGCGGCGCGCTCCCTTTTGGAGCGCGCCTCATCTGCTACGCGGATGACACCCTAGTCGTAGCCCGAGGGGGGGAAACTAATAATTTATTGCGCCTGGCCACGGAGGCTGTAACTCTCGTGGTCGGGCGCATCAGAAGCCTGGGTCTCGAGGTGGCCCTCGAGAAGACCGAGGCCCTAATGTTCCATGGGCCTCGGAAGGGGCCACCTCCGGGGGCCCACATATATGTGGAGGGAGTCCGTGTTAGGGTGGGGACCCGGATGAAATATCTGGGCCTCACCCTGGACGGACGCTGGCGGTTCGAGCCCCATTTCAAGGGGCTCGGACCGCGCATAGTTGGGGCGGCAGCGGCGCTCGGACGACTCCACCCCAATACGAGGGGGCCGGGTGCCGCCTGTCGCCGCCTATATATGGGGATCGTGCCTTCCATGGCCGCCTACGGGGCACCGTTATGGGTGGACGCCCTCAACGCCACCAATATCCGTGCGTTCCGAGCGGCGCAGCGTACTGTGGCGTTGAGGGTGATACGGGGTTACCGGACGGTGTTCGCGGCGGCAGCCGTGGTACTAGCCGGCTCCCTTCCCTGGGAGCTGGAGGCGGAGGTGCCTGCCGCCGTATATATTTATACGGCGGTTAAGAAACAGATGGGGGAGCCTCTAGCTTCCGGGGAATTAGAGGAGGTGAGAAGAATCGAGAGGGAGGAAAAAATGGAGAGGTGGAGGCGGGACCTAACGGACGCGCAGTACGGTCGATATACCATCGACGCCGTCCGCCCGGTCCTGTACGAATGATGCAATAGACGATGGGGCTCCCTGACGTTCCGTCTGGTGCAGGTGCTGACCGGGTACGGGTGCTTCGGTTGGTACCTGTACCGGATAGCACGCAGGGAGCCGACCGCCGTGTGCCATGAGTGCGGCGCTGAACTGGACACCGCGCAGCACAAACTTTCCGAATGTGATGCGTGGGAGGAGCGGCGCCGCATTCTGGCTGCGGCCGTAAGTGATGATCTCTCGCTGCCGAGCGTCGTCAAAGCCATGCTCGGCAGCGAGAATGTGTGGAACGTTGTTGCTTCTTTCTGCGAGGAGGTCGTCTCGCAGAAGAAGGCGGCGGAGAGGGTTCGCGAGGAGGACTCTCTAAGCGACCCTCTCCGCCAAAGAAGAACTGGTAGGAGGAGGCGCCAGTTCACGCGCCTTCTCCCGCCACTGAAGCCGGATCTAGGGGAGGTGGGTCGGGGCACCATCTTCCCATTGCACAGGTCCGGCGGACGAGAAGGAGACGGCCGGTGTGTACCCGGCTGTCTCCTTACAAGACGAAGGCCCGGCGGCGACACTTCTGCTACTGGGCCACACCGCTGGGGCGGCACGATGAAGTCTATAGAGATCTCGTGCCGCCCCAACCATAGCGGAAGACGTACACCGTGGGGTTTTAGTCCGTGCGAGTCGGACATAACCCACCCTCTCCCCCGGGAGGGTGGATATCCATAAGGGATTTCCCCATGTATAAAAAAAAAGGGATGATCGATATTTTGACATCGATGCTCTGATTTCGATAAAAGCGACACATCGATGTTATGGGTATAAAACATCGAAACGTCAATAGAGTATTTAGGGTCACCTAGCGTTGGATGTACTAGCTAAAGACTAGATAACTATGAAGTTTAGCTACTTAACACTAGATGATACTGATCAACGTAATCGAAATCCTTTTTTGCATTTTCTAAGGAAAGAGAGACAGGGACAGCTTTAGAAAGGCTTTTCTCTAAAGTCCTGTACGAGCAACGGAACAGACAGAATAGAAAACACCTGATCAAGTTATTTTTTTAGAGAGTGTGCCCAAAAATAGTGGGAATGTTAAATTTGTTTTGTATTTTATATTTAATAACTAATATCTAATAAATAAAATAGACAGTTTTATTTGCTACCAAAACATCGATGTTTTAGTAATCGATGTTTTGTTATCAATGCTTATCGTACATCGATACTTTCAGTTCGATGTTAACATCAAAACCGCATAATACATGCTCCGTGGTATTATTTTTCATTCATTTCACTTATGCACAATAAACAAACAATATTACATAAAACGCCACCAATTTAACACAATATAGAGTCAAATAACACAAGATTATGAATAAAATATAAAATCTCCTACATGACAGACTGAAATCCCACCAAAAACTTCTCAAAAAGTTTATTCTACGTTAGTTTTGTTCCCAATTTTTGGTTTGTGAATAAATACTTATTGATGAATACATATATCTGCAGTGCTATAAATATAAACTTTATTTTTTTAATTCTGTCGATATGTCTGTTTGTTTATTTGTTCCGGGTAACCTCCGAAACGGCTGGACCTAATTAAACGGTTTTTTTCTTAGAAATGACTACGTTATTGACCTAGCAAGGTCTTAACAGCTTCAACGGACTACAGGTAATATTTGAACGGGAATTTTACGGGCAAATAACTAAATAATTAGCTGTTTTATTTTAAGCTAGCGGGTTCAGCAGACGATACCCGCACTGATAATAAGACAAACTATACTTAAACCTTGCCCAAGAATCATTTTATATATTGGTAAAAACTGCATGAAGATGCGTTTTTGATCTTATCGCAAACAGACATATAGACAGACGTGGAACACGACTTTGTTGACACTATGTTGTGATGAACTGTTTGTTATCCGTGCATTCGTATGTGTGAAATTGACCAAAATTATGTTGTTCACTGTAAGCATGCGCGTGTATTAAAACACCACATACCTCTATCATATATCCGTCGGATATTCGCTGGTGCTTCAGTTTCACCTAAAACACAAAAAAAAAATAGTGAAATGATTTTTATTTCATAGGAGGCAAACGAACATGCGAGTCACCAAATGTTAAGTGATCACTACCGTCCATCGACACTAGCAACACCAGGGGAATTGCTAGTGCTTTGCCAGACTATGTTTGGATGTAGGGGGAACAGTGGAGAGGGAGGAGGGGGTTGGAACACAACAATGCTAACACTGTTACTTCACGTCGGTTTTCTGTGAGAGGGTGGTGTTACCTCGGACGTGCCGACCCGTTAATGTATAAAAAAGAGGTAATAGCTTCAGCGTGGCTCTACCCCCTACACATCTACCTATGTGTGCCAATATACGGCAACGCTCATTAAGATTCAAAGTCCGTCCTGTGAAGTTTTAAAGCCCGATCAGGCTAGTAACGTAGTCAGTACGAAAAAAAATTAAGAGTCAGATGTACAACTCTATTTTATGTCACACGTCTCGAAACAACATAAGGTGTGCCAAAAGTATCAAAAATTTCATTATATTATACCAGCTTTACCGCGCGGGTTCGATCGCATTAATGTTCATTTGGCTTATAACTCGAGAACAGAATTCTTTTCTAAATGAAGGCTTTTCTGAAACGGTTTAGCTTTTGTCAAGTAACAAGTGCCACTATGATTTAAATACCGGGCGACTTTCGTCATTATGGCCGGCATGACAGCGGCGACCGACGATTGATAATCTGTCTCTCGGTGGTTGCCGATGTTTTTGGATTGTACTATGCTTAACATCAGGCTTAGTGCAGTCACTTTGTCGTGCTTCTATAAAAAAAAAAATAGAAAAAAAATTTAGTAACTTTTATTTTAAACAATTATCTACAATGATAATTGATTAATATGTAATGCTTTTACTAATAGCAATTTTTTGCACATTTATATTGAAATCAACCCTATCTTACCTTTGTAGGGGTGATATCTTCTTGGATGCCCATTTGTGGCAAAGTTCTTTGTGGTGTAGTGCAACCTAATTAAGCGCTTGTTTGCGACTAAGATATTAATTAAATATAATTTTAATATACTATATCTATCAACAGATACGCATATAATATATAGGGCAACATACCATGTACGTAACCGTACAACCTTGATTAATCGAAATCACAGCTGTGATTAATTTTGATATCCTTAACTAAAGAAATGATTGGTTGTCTATACAAATTTTTATTCCTTATTTTACTATCTTCGATTAAAATATTGAGCCGTCACGGGTCGCCTAGCAGATGTGAATCATCAAAATTGTTCGAAACGAACGAATCTGAAATTCTCAAATTACACTATTATAAGCATGCGGGCTCAGTGCGGCAAGAGATTACGCATAGTCGCTTGCGTATGCCATCGTCGCGTCATCGCTACGACAAAAATCAGGTTTACCTGCGCCTATAGATGTTTCACAACAAAAAATTGAGCCGTCACGGGATGCCTGGCAGATGTGAAACATCAAAATTGTTTTGTATAAGTTATATGCATAACTTCTACAAAACTTTAAATATTTATGTAATAAAATAAATATTCTTTTTTTATTGAACAAATTTGTAATGCTTTATCTTTTCTTTATGCCATAGCTGATTCCTATCGTCAGCTGTTCTTTTATGCATATAACTTATAAAAAACAATTTCGATGTTTCACGTCTGCCAGGCGTCCCGTGACGGCTCATTTTTTGGATAAAGCTTAGCTCATATCATATTAATTTATATTGTTTTAAATAATAAAATGTTTATTACCTACCAAATTTATCAGTAGTATCAGAATCAGTATCAGGACAACATACGATCTCATCACGATAGCTGAATCCACATCTTTCAAACGAGTGACGTCTATTTTCTCGAATTTGTCTATAAAAATTATGTTTAAAGAATTTAGCTACATAGTTATGTCACAGTCTCATTTAAATGAATACATACATACTACAAAACTGAAGAAGCTTTATTACCTGATTGCTTCTGGACACTGGGAGGTCAGTCTGCATACTCCTTCGGATATATCATTATTTGGTCTGCATGTATCACCAACTAGAACAAACTTTTTACTGTCTTAAAATTCCATGTGACAATATTACTAAGAAAATAATTAAATAAAAGTAAAAACGACATATAATTGAACACTCCTTCGCGTCTTGTATACATACAGAATATAGGTCCCCAAGCGCACCACGGTGCGTTTTTTATTCCGCGTAGTAAAACAATCAGCAATAGCAGGTAGTGCACTGTGATAGTATTCCCACAATAGTCTAAGAGACCGTGAATACTAGACCTTCATTCTTTTAAATGTGCTTTTAATTTATTTCTCTAAATTGTGTTAAAACTGCGTAAAAATTTGGTTGGTTGGTTGGTTAGTATAAAAGATCTAAGGAAACACACATGCAAAGGTCTTTGTTTCATAATAATTATATATATAAATGCACAAAAAATATATACACAAGCAGTATTTATTAATAGTAAAGAAATTTATAGTAAGTTTTTAAAGAAAGTATGTAGGTATATCCATTACCATCGTCAGCGATGATCGAATGTGATATTATTAAATTTAATATCATAAATATTTTCAGCCACATAGCGGACGAGTCTTATAGTTCGACACACAAATTTTCCTGTTTGAGCGAACAAATAATTTGAAACTGCTATGTTTACGATTGTTTTTTATACCAGTCTTAAAATTATAGGCAATAGATAAATAAGAAGTCCTTTCAGTTTAGAAAATCTAAATTTAAATATGATATAAATTGACTACATTTGGAAAAGATAGAGGTTTTATTTTGTTAATTCTTACGTATCATATAAAATTTAAAATAGAGATCAAAGACACAAAAACAACAACCACATCACACAAAATCCTTTCGGCAACTAAGGAGGACAGAGTATATAAACCAAGCAGTTAGCAAACACAGAGTAAGCGAATAGAAATTATAGCTGTATACATCCCACAGAATATTAATACTCGCAGTGTCACAAAGTACCTTATATGTCAGTGTTGCCACATGGTATGCATTAGCGATCATTTCATTGCATTGGAATTAAGTATATTCTTTACTCCGTGGAATTAAATATAAAGTTGAGTTTTTGGCGGGATCTTAGTCCGTCATGTAGTGAATTTTATATTTTTTTCGTAATATTGTGTTATTGGACTCTAAATTTTGTAAATTTGGTGTTTTGCGTAATATAGTTAGTTTATTGTGCATAATTGAAGTGATTGGGAAATAATACCACGAAGTATGAAATTCTGAGATGCCACAAAAACTCCCTGGAAGGTTCTAACATAGGATTCACCGTCTTGTTAGAATATTGACTCACACGACGAATATTGAAATGATTGCACGATGCTTGTAATATTATTGACTACGCGACAATGACAGTAATAATCTGAAAGTTCAAATATATACACGTATATAAATATAAATAAAAAAAAAACTATTCTAAAATATATGTAGTGGAAATTTTATCATCTTTAAATTTAACGTATTTGTCGTTCACTATAAAAAATTAAATCCCTATTAAGTTTTTGGTTGGAATATACTCAATACATGAAATTAATTTTTTTTTTAATTAACCCTGGTTTCGTTTTTATAACTTCGTTTAGTGACCAAATGTTTTTTATTCTATTTTCTTATACGTTGGATGCAGTGGTAAATAATTTGACCTATATTGATGACTGTTTGTCATGATCTATGTTAGTTGTATTCAAATCTAATAGAATTATTTGTAAGGGTGTAAAATATTCTGCTAACAAGATAATCTCAAAAGATATAGGCTTTTATACTAAGCCGTAATTATTTTAGTTTTGTAGTCTTATATCACTTTCGAGCACTGCTAAAAGTCTTTCGTGACAGAAAACTCTAAGCGAACTCCTATTTCTACATTTAAATTCTTCTCCTGTTCTCTCAATTTGTATTTTGCTGTACTGTTATTAATTATCATAACTCCAATAAATTTGTTTGGAATTCCTTGACCACAAAGTGCACTTCATGCGCTGAATTGTAATCAATAGTCTATTGTAGTCAATAAAGTTGTTTATATTCTTTATTCGTTTATAGTCTTTCTACTAATGTAATTGGTGTATAAATTATATTTAAACTTTTTTAGTTTTTGCTCCCTTACAAAAAATGACCACTCACTTTCTATTCTAAGCTTTTTAATGCGACATATCACAAATACTTATAATTAATTTCGTGTTTATATTTTCCAAAAATATTGCATTATAGTTTTAATCTTGTTGATGTCTCAAATAAATAAATAATTTTAAGTCAATCCCAATATTTTTCGAATGGTTTAATATGTGCGTTTGGTACGATTGTATTTGCGTGCATTATCTTTCATCGTTCATTGGTCGCTCCAGCGTGCATACCTTAATTAGCGAACTATATGGTTCTCCCTCATATTGAGATATAGGATTATCAAGAGGTTACAGACACAAAGTTAAAGTAATAATTAAAAAACAATATATTTAATAATTTGTTGAATATTTCATAAATTATTTATTGTCTGTTCTGCAAGAAGTTATATCTTAGAATGTTTCAAGTATAAAATTTTGTTTTAACATTTTTTTAGAAATACCTCTTCATTATAATATTATAATTAATTATACATACTCTTGAACTACAAACAATAAGTTTCTAAAAAAATACAGTAAGAGTTGAAATATTGCAAAAATATAAATCAAGATATCATACTCTGTAAGCTTTTTTAATATTTAACAATTGAAATAACACTCATTGAACTCTACGCAATATTCTGATATATTCTGATTTATTTTGACGCGACCGAGGTAAACAAAATATAATGGCCGCCCTAACTGACTAAAAATACAGTAACATTCAAACTACACACATATATACCGTTCAATTATATTTGATATAGCTGTCACCCGTGAATTCATCCGTGTGTGTTCATTCACTGTTAACATTTTTTGCACAAAAAATGTTAAAAGTAAATGTCTGCGTGTGGCTCGCGTCGTACTGGGACACTGCTTTTTAGTTTATTATATTTGCGCGGAAACCTATTTATTTCTTAAATATATATAGCTTAAATTACTTCTTCTAACATTAGTTATCTATCAATGAAAGTCTCGTCAAAATTAATCATACCGTTTCAGAGATTAACCAGAACAGACAGACACTTGAAATTGTAGTCGACGCATTGAAATTGTAGTCGACGCAATATTCTCATGTTTGAATTAGGTCTTGTCAATATTTTTAGCCGCTCTATAGATTGTGTAATTTGGAGGTTGCGTATCATTTGACGAAATGTTTAATACAAAGTTAATATCACTATTACTATAGAATCTAAACTTGGCATTTATTTATTCATAAGTTGCCTCGATGTTGTACATTTTTTTTTCAAATTGACCACGCTTTTGGCCTATTAAGGCCTTAACAGCTTCACCGGTCTATTACGATGTATTTATACCTAATTTGTGTTCTGCGCATATTCAGAACGTGTAAAGTTTGGTGCAGACTGTACACTAAGAATTTAGTAACAGCATTTTCTTCAGCGTAATATATTACACTACATCGTGAAAATATAATAAACTAAAAAAGCAGTGTCTTTTTTTTCGAACTGACCACGCTATTGCCCTGGCAAGGTTTTAACAGCTTCACCGAACTACACAGTATCCAGTACCGCTGTGTACGCCGTATGTGCTCGTTAACGCTGAATAAAAATTTGGTAATAATTCTATGCGGCCGAAGTTGCAGTAGTATAAAATAAAAAGTAAACTAACTTAATGCCCATTACTTCATGTATTTGCCAGTAAAAGTGCCATCAAAGTCGGAAGCAATGTTCATTCAGTGAAAAAAATTGACATTACATACAGACACATCAATTTAATTATACATTTAGATGAAGTAATTTTTTTTTTCTCGTAATGACTACGCTATTGACCCATCAAGGTCTTAACAGCTTCACCGGACTACTAAGGCGAGCGCTTAAGGCACTCAGCCGATTTTATTATGGCAACCAGCTCAAGGGTGCACGGCACACCTCGGCTTGGCTGTTGTCTGTTGCATGCAAAATCGCGACCTATCTTAGCTAGCCTAGCTAACTATTCATATATGTATGAGTTGTTGAACCGTATATGTGTACCAAGCATACACGCCTCAACAACTCTTCCATATATTTATTATCGGAAAATTGAGTTTTTAAAACTACTTAAATATGAACATGAGAACAATAATAATCAGCAACTGTCATAATCATAAGAAATCTAGTGTGGAGGAAACTTACATAAAGGATACACACACCCATTAAGGTTTTATAAGTATTTATTTTAATAACATTTAAAACGATCACAATCAGTAGAGAGCAATTGGAAAATATGTTTGACTAGCACTTATTAAATGCTGTGTGATTTATTAATTATTTGTTTGTTCAACAATGGCAGATTGGATAGGGATTGATGAGGGGTCGAACAAATTTGGATACAGAAGTTAAGAGTGGGACATTTTTATTTCAATTCCAGAATTACTGTTTGGAAGACAAGTCAGAGTACAGTTGCTAAACATAGAAAGTGTTACTACAGGAAAAAAATTACCAAAAAGTATAAAGTTTTTAATATACAATATTTAACACGTCAACGCTAACGCGTTAGCTTAAAGTATCAATTCCACGCGAACGAAGTCGCGAGCAGAGACTAGTTTTTATTATAAAATAAAAAGGGTCGCAGATTGCGTACAAGGATATCATTAATCTACATTTTGTATATTTTTCTAACATAGCGAAAAAATGATGTCACGATTTTACCTTTAAATTTGAATTTGTTTGTTACAATCTAAAGACGTTAACTGTTCATTTTTAATATTTTCATGTAGTTTTAGCAATGTAATAGGTGGTTTGTATAGGCATGTCTATATAACGTTGGGTGGGATAGGAATCGTGGATGAACGTGGTTTACTTCACAATTATTCGATGCCTTTTTCAGAAATTAGGTAATTTACACAAAATTGGACTTAAATCTCATCGGACTATTGTTTTAAAGGGGCAGACCCCCTGAGAAGAAACCTTAAGTACGACGTGCTGGCATTGGTGTTTTATACGGGGTTTCAAGGAAAGTACAATTAAATTAATTAGGCCAGACAATGGACTCGATCCAGTCGATATAACTAGCGACACGCGTATAAACCCCGGGTATGGAGGCGCCACACCCGCGCCCGAATGACGTCACGCCCACCAAACGATACAAGTTGTCCCCGGATGCTAAAGCAAGCGGCCCTCCCGAGTCACCCTGGAAATTAACATATCACTCTGATCACGTTTCACATAGATTATAGTAATTATGAACATTTATTAAAAGTAGTGGTTGTCTAGTGATGAAAGTTTGATCATAATAAGGAGTACAAGATCTTTCTTCAGGTTTATTATCATTAGAATCATATTGATCGTGAAGCATGAGAAATAGAGTGGTTACACAAAAGCTCGTCAATATTTACTTAATCCAGTCATATAAGCCAAAAAACAGGGTTAACCTCGGAATTATAGATTATTAGCTGTAAACTCGCATAATTCTTTATTTTGCAATCTATACTAATATTATCTATACTAATATTATAAAGAGGTAAAGTTTGTGAGTTTGTGACGTTGTGAATTGTGAGGTTGTAGGGGGTAATCTCAGGAACTACAGGTCCAATTGGAAAATTTATTTCATTGGGTTATAGCTCATTTATCGAGGATGGTTATAGGCTATATATTATCACGCTAAGACCAATATGGGCGGAGCACCAATGAAGAATGTTTAAAAATCGAGGTGCTTTTTCCTCTTGAGAGCTTTCGCTACATATTAGTTAGCCCAAATTAACTATGTCCACGCGAACGAAGTCGCGGGCAGAGGCTAGTAATATTATAAAGAGGTAAAGTTTGTGACGTTGTAACGTTGTAAGGGGTAATCTCAGGAACTATTGGTCCGATTTGAAAAATTCTTTCAGTGTTAGATAGCACATTTATCGAGAATGGTTATAGGCTATATATTATCACGTTAAGACCAATAGGAGCGGAGCACTAATGTTGAATGTTTCAAAATCGGCATTTTTTTCTCTTGAGAGTTTCCGCTGCGTGTTAGGTCTAAAGGATATCTTTATTCCACGCGAACGAAGTCACGGGCAGAGGCTAGTATAAAATAAAAATATGTAATTGGCGTTTGTGGATTTCTTCTGCACCGAGTCGTAAAGACGGTAATATTATTTCTATTATCTAAGATGAATACTTAAAATAATCACAAACAAATTGTGGTCTAAATTTGTTGTTGTATTTAACAGAGATACTTTAGACTAAAGTAAAAACATGAAGGCAATGGAACAGTCACTCTTTCAAAATCGTATGAGGTTTCTTTCGACGAAACGATGATGTAACAACCTATTTTATTATTACGCTTATTGAGACATTAGATGCTCTTATTTGTTAACGTAATTACCAACACACGGTTATACATGCAAATACACTCATCAAAAAAGTCTAAGCAACATGTACTAATTTAAATTTTAGGATGGTTCTTCACATTATAACGTAGTATTTTATTTTTAAAATAATATCTTTAGGGATCTATGATGTAAAAATTACAGCTGTTGTCTTTATAAGTTCTTTTAATAACAGAAATGAACAATATTAGAATATACTGTAGAAACTAAGTACATAAGAAACTAAACTTTTTTTTTACAAAATGAAATTTCTAAAGAAAATGTATTTATTGTGAAAGAATAGAACAATTTAATACAAAGTATGGTCTCCTCTGCTATTCAGAACTTGTTGGCAACGATTATTCATTGAATTAATGAGACTGTTTATGTCATCTTGCGGTATTCGCTCCCAATGGAATTGTAGCATATCCTTCAGCTGTTGGGTTGTTGTCGCTCCGTCCAAGTCCTTCAAAACACGTCTCTGGAGCATGTCCCATGCGTGCTCGATGGGGTTGAGATCTGGCGATTGTGCAGGCAGGATGTTCTCCGTTGCAAAGTATTCACTGGTTTGCCGATCTGTATGTGAACGCGCATTGTCATGCATTAACCTAAAATCGGAGCCAAAGGTTTGTGCAAATGGGTAGACATAAGGTCTGAGAATATCCTCAATGTAATTTTCAGTATTCATGTTTCCATTTACAAAAACAAGCTCAGTTCGCCTGTTCTTCATAATACGCGCCCATAACATAACTGTTGAGCCGCTGTATGGATGAACTTCCTGAACGCACCTGAGCCTTTCAGTATTTCCGGACCGACGATACACTCGCATCCTTCTTGTATCAGGCTTAAACCCGAATCGAGACTCATCGGAAAACATAATGTTATCCCTTTGTTCCTGGGTCCATGTTATGCGTTCTCTACACCATTCATATCGACGAGCGCGATTTCCGTGACGTATCGGTGGGCACCTGATTGGGCGTCGAGCTCGTAGGCCGTACTCATGCAGTCGATTTCGCACAGTTTGAGGACTTTCATCAACAACACTTGAAATTTGTAGCCTCAAACTTATCTCTCGAGCGGTTAACATCGGCTGGCGTCTTGCAGTCAGTTGTATGTACCGGTCTTGCCGAGTGGTTGTACTCCTTTTACGGCCTGGATGCTGTTCAGCGGATTCTCCTGTATTATTGTAGCGCTGCCAAAGACGAAAAATAACACTTCTATGAATGCCAAAATGTCGAGATACCTGAGATTGATTACTTTCCGCTTGCAACATCCCTACAGCTCTTTGCATTTCATCTGCCATCAAATGACGTCGCTTCATGACGTAAAGAATATATAACAATTCAATTTTGTCGCTAACTTTATTTAAATGGTTGGTAAAATTATAAAATCAAGACTAAACATAGCAATTAAAACGCACTTAAATTCAAACAAATTCGCAGTCATTTGAATTTTATGAAAAAAACAAAACATTTTTTTTTTACAACCAGCCAGTATGTCATCAATAACAAAAAAGTTTACGTACCTACGCACTTTGTTTGAGTAAATACTTAGAAATTAATTAATATAAATGGTAAAATTTGTAATATCACGCATGTTGCTTAGACTTTTTTGATGTGTGTAGTATTAAACTCAGAGGATGCTTGATATTTATAAAAAAGAATATCTTTATAACTTTTGACCTTGGATATCTGAAGACGCGCATACGAGATTTCATAAGACTTTTAAGACAACTTTTAGATGAGTAAAATAAAGGTTTATACGAGTTTACAACAAAGGTTCATTCCGAGGCGAAACCGCTATCATGACTGGACTAATTAAAAGCAAAAAAAAATGATAATTTTACGTGATAACGTCATAAGAAAACATTGATGAAAAATAGCATTCTTTTATGAATTGAGTTGAATTATTATATATATATGTACATATATAGATGGATGCGTCACAAGCCGAGCGCTTAGACCGATCGCGCCTTTCTATCGCTTGTTCCGCGCTCACACTTGCACGCTCGGCTCAAGCTGAACGTGACAATGTCTCATGCTTTTTCGTGCGTGTAACCGTCGTTTATCGATTTATAAGACGTTATAACGTCAAAAGAAATCGCTGAGAAACAAAGGACGAGAACATATACCTGTATTGACTCTGCCTATTTATATTATACTAGCTATGTCCGCGACTTCGTACATGTACAAAATAGTGACTAATAAAGTAATATATTAAGTCTAATTGCTATCTACTTTTCTCTCGTACTTAAGTCGCGTCGTCATTAAAATTACAATAACTTCTGATAGACCGAACCGGTTTTAATTAAACCAAGGCTAAAATAACTCGAAATTATGCTCTATGATCTTTTTGATAATGTCCTATCATGAACGAAGTACTTTTGCAGCGATGCGCGTTTAAACAGACAGGCAGATAGACAGACGGGAGATATTCTATAAATGATTGAAATAATTTTTCACTTATTCCTAAACTCCGGTAACATTTATTTTTATAAAAATCTAAAAAGTACAGACACGTTATATTCTTCTTACATATAAGAAGATATATATGGATACTTGACTGTATATCTTTTTTATTGTTTTATACAAATATTGCAGATTTTATGTCATAGGAAAAAAAAACCAAATGAGATATCACCTTACAGGTATCGCGTAATTTTTCGGGGTCACCTGCGCAGATCTGCTCTTTAGAAATACCCTGCGGCAGGTTTTTCCGGATGCTATACGACTTGCGGCATTCATCAATTGGCACCGGTATCAGATTCGCCTTTAATAATATATTGCTCCTTATGCTTCCTGGTTTACAAGTTAAAAAGTTAAATATCGTTATTTTTATACGTTTCATCCAGGTTTAAAAATATATATATATATATAAAAAATATTGAGCCATCACGGGACGCGCATGGCAGATGTGGAACATCAAAACTGTTTTGTAAAAGTTATATGCATAAAAGAATAAATTACGACAAGAATCAGTTATGGCATAATGAAAAGATAAGGTAAAAATTTTGAAGCACTGGAAATCGCTTCATATCAGTTATTTAATTTCACATTAATTTTTCAATAATTAACCATGAAACTATTTACTTATCATCCACGAATAAATCAATAAATGATTAAATAGCACAACCTACTTATTTCTCGAACATATTTATGGTACCCACAAAACTCTCAAACGAATTGAGATTCTTTGCAATATGGGGAGTTACCCATAAATTGGCAACATCAGTGAACGTTATATGAGAACGAATTTGTTTGAAAAATTAGCCGAAAGGGGCCAATATTTCGTCGAAATTTACCGGAAACAAAAGCAAAATTTCGATAGATATTAATGGCTTGCGACAATGTAAAGTTAACAAAAGGACATACTATCATTACTGATCTTCCCCCAACCAGTGACAGTGAGAGGTGCCTTCGGAGCTAGTTCCCCAGTTTCAATACACAACGGATACAAATTGTCTGTGATTTTGATATCTCTGTCCAATCTAAAAATGATAAAGCTATTAAACATCTATTGGTTAATTTATTATTATTATTATTTATAATTAAAGAAAATGGATTATAATATATTGTCCTTGTAGTATGCAGTTCGAATATATTCAAATGGAATATCATGCAATTACCAATATAGTACCCATGTTTGGATCCCCAATGTACTAATTATTACATTAATAAAGAACAGTACCTAGACGACCTAACCTAGCTCGGTTCTTCAAAAAAACATTTTTAAATTAAAAATAGTACTCGAATATGACTTAGTACTTATATGCAACCATAGCATTTCTATATTGTTTTAATATTGTTAAAGGTTATATATTTATAGCCAAATATAGGATGCAAAATCTGTGCTTAAAGCAGCGTCAATCGTTTATTATTAAATCATTTTTTTTACTTCAATAACGCCAGATCATGGTACTTCTCAGCACTCGTGCGTTTCGGATGTGTTATGATATCCACGATACGGTAATCAGTCTCACTGTTCCAAGTATTGCCACCAATATCTATCACACCAGCACGAACTATACTCGGTGGTATCCTAAAAATAATAAAAAATATGCTTTAGACCACACGACTGAAAAAAAAATTCTTTAGCTCCATCTATGCATTTACAGTACTAGCCCCTGCCCGCGACTTCGTCCGCGTAGTAATAGTTATTCTGGGCTAACGTCAAAGCGCAGCAGAAGCTCTCAAAAAGAAAAAAACATCCCGATTTTGAAACATTTTTCATCTGTGCTCCGCTCCTATTGGTCTTAGCGTGATGATACATAGCCTATAACCATTCTCGATAAATGAGCTATATAACACTGTAAGAATTATTCAAATCGGACCAGTAGTTCTTGAGATTACCTCCTACAACGTCACAACATCACAACGTCACAAACTCACAAACTTTACCTCACCATTCTCGATAAATGAGCTATATAACACTGAAAGAATTATTCAAATCGGACCAGTAGTTCTTGAGATTACCTCCTACAACGTCACATCACAACGTCACAAACTCACAAACTTTACCTCTTTATAATATTATTAGTATAGATAATGTCACTAATCCGGCACTATTAAAAACCGGAAGGTTGCCGGATTATTGGAATGTCATAGGTAATGAATAAAATAAAGCATTTCATAGAGGGAATAAATGTGTGTAAGGTATTAAATTAACACGATTACATAGTTTTAAAATATGTGATCCTTAATTAAGGTCTGCTTTTGTGCAATTTGTAGTTCTTGCTTAAAAATCTTTTCTCGCATGTTGCGAAGAATTATTGCCGGATTATTGAACACGCCAATTTATCGAAGTGGCGAATTAGTGAGGTTATACTGTATATATATTCATATATGTATAATATAAAAGTATTTTCTATAAATATTTAAATTGATTATGGGTTTTCATTGATGATAAGAAATTTAACACTTTCCATCTTCACTAACTTATATATATTTCCCTTTCAACTTCCATTCGCTTTGCCCGATCACAATTTTCATAACGCTCGCGTTACCCACTCATAGGAGGCAAACGAACCGGTGGGTCACTTGATCACCACCGTACATAGACACCAGCAACATCCAGAGGAGTCGCAAGTGCGTTGCCAGCCTGTGTTGGTGGGGATGTGGGGGGGGGGGAGAGGGAGGTGGGTCTCCGGCGCTCTCACTGAACAAACAAACAAACAAACGCAATAATGCAAGCACCGTTACTTCATATGGGTGTTTCTGTGGGCGGTTGTACTACCATGGGCGAGCCGACCCACTCATACTGAAACCAATTATAGCATCAGCGTGGCTCTACCACCTACAGTAATAATATTATTATGTGCTATATAATCTTTATATATTATTACTATAATCAAAGCTTTAGCACCTTCTCTAAGACGTCTAGACTGGACGCTGGTTAGAATTTAATTACTGTGGCACATAATTCTGGACACTGCATTCTGACAACGAAGTATTTCATCTCCGTAATGATTGACAGAGTAAAACAGTGGTTAAGCCGAATACAGGATTCCTGCCATAATACTCTACAGATAATAATATAACAACTTGTTCCGGACGCCCATGCGTGTCACTATGGTGGGTGTTACACTTGGTACAAAGTGATCATGATCTAGGCGGAAACAAGTTTTTTTTAATCTTGGGAGGCAAATGAATAAGCGATTCCCATGATCACCGCATCCTAGCAACATCAGGGGAATCGCAAATGCGTTGCCAGCCCGTGTTTGGGTGGGAATTGGGGAAGGGGGAGGGGAGGCGGCTATCCGGTGTTCACACTGACTGAACGAAACGAAACAATGCAAGCACTGTTACTTCACGTAGGTGTTTCTATGACAGCGTGGTAATACCCCGGACCGTTGCCGGCCCATTTATGCAGTAATACCTTCAGCATAGCTCTACCACCTACAAAATTATCATATCCTAACACCCGTTCTAGCACCTATATTTTATTACTTATACGTCCATCTTAAACATAACAAGAATCTCTGTATACAGTATTTAGTAAGATTACTATAATTTATCGGGACCAAGGTAGATAAAATGATTCGAATACCCTTCCAGTGTGACGACACAGTGCGCTGCTGATAACACAAAATTCTTCGATATTAAAGAACCGCCGCAATCGAATTCGTAGCCATTGCCACGATCAAAACCCAGTGCCACCTGAAAAATATGAAATATTTTATGATCTCCTTTTTACGATTACAACATTTTAACAATAAGCATCGTAAAATTATCAGTCAGTTCGGAATCGACCTCTTATGACAAACATTTTTGTATCTAATGAATTGATCATTTTTAATATAATAAATGTAAAGGCTATATCGATATCCTTAGGGTATCTACGCACTATGCGGTTATCTGCAATGAGGCCAGCCGTCCGTCCGAGCGCAATCAAAAGTATGTATGAAAAAGTAGTTTTTATACGCAGTGTGATGCGGCTGCCTGCATGTCAGTGAGTGACGGTCAGCTGGACGGTTGCTATATACACTATGCGGATAGTGCTACTGTGCGGTTGCCCGCCATTGACTATATATGTGTTCACTGACGCTTGCGCGTTTGATTGATGATAACAGAAATTTAAATATTGATTACCATACAGAAAATGTTATTATGGAGATACAAAATAAGCCAGCAATCTGGCATTTTTACAGTTGTCTATCTACTTGCTCTCATCGCGTGAAATAAGGATGCACCCAGTACCTTTTTCTTTATATAACGCGAATAAGTCTATCTTGGAAGTGAGTCGATTCAACCGTAAACCACGACGGTTTCTCAAACAAACGTTCCGGTTGCGGCTGCGGCTACCCGTCCCCCAGCTAGCTGCAAGCGCAACCGCATCCTGCGTTCAGCCGCACGGCGGACCGCATTGCGGCTAGCCGCATAGTGCGTATGTACCCTTACAGATATTGTAAATGTCTATGTGAATTTGTTTGTATGTTACGCTTTGACGTTTAGACTACTTAATCGATTGTTATAAAATTGTGCATACACATTGTCAGGCATATAGAAGAGTTCATAGAGTTTAATGAAAAAAAAAGTAATGTTTGCGAGATAGATCGCATCTACATTGACACGAGCGAAGACGTGACCAATTACTAGTATTCTTATAATCGCGTTGTTCGGTTTTGGTAATTTTCAAAACACTATATGAGCATAAATAAACTTTTAATTCAAAATAAAATATAAACACTAAATTATTTCCAGGAATGTCAAAATAAAGGTTCTATTTTTTTTACAGAAGTATAACTTCCAAGCAAGACTATAAGATATTCAAATTACTATCAATTGAATACTGGTTTTTGTTTGTATATTTTTCATATAGTAAATGCCAACATTATTATCATCAACTTGTGACCCAATGTGGTTTTTAAATGACACGAAGAATATAAAGATCAGTTGATTATAAACTAAGCTATGTATAACTTCAAATCTATTCTTTTAATACCGTTTTATTAGAGACACGACATTAAATACACAAATCCGTACGTTAAATACAGAACACTTGGTTTTTGAAATTTTAATCTTTCTGTCGTTTGTACGCGCATCACTACTGGACGTAATTAATCATCATTTTGACGTTAAAATAATGATTTTTTTAAATAAACGATGACGCCATAAATGAAATGTTTATTTTTACAAAGCAAAGACTCTGGGTACACCACAGATGAAGAAAGTATTAATTACATATTACTGTCAACGCCTAAATTACATCAAAATGTATTAACATAATTAGAGTAGTTTTTAGTATTGGGTTTTATATTTTATTCAGTCTTGTATTATTTGACTGTACATTTTGTAATATTGGTGGTATTTTACGTAATATAGTTGGGTTATTGTGCACTACTGGATGGAAAATAATACAACGAAACACGAATCCTGAGAGGCCATAAAACCCCCTAGAAAGTTCTAACAAAGGGGTCACCATCTTGTTACCACCGCCATTGAAATTATCACAAGTCACATATATATATTTTTAAGTTTATTTTTGGCAATCAATTTTTAAGATTATTACTGCCATTGTCGCATAGTCAATAATATTACAAGCGTCGTGCGATCACTTCAATATTAAGCGTCGTGTGAGCCAATATTCTAACAAGATGATAGATAGAACCTTCCTGGGAGTTTTTGTGGCATGTCAGATGCTTCGTGGTATTCACTTCACTTATCTATACTATAATAAAACTGTAACAAGTCGAAATCTGTACATTAGATATTTTTTGAAAATTTTAATCAGGGTAAACTATGTTATCGATATAGAAGCCAAAAATAATCTTTTTACAATTTTTGTCTGTCTGTCTTTCTGTCTGTCTGTCTGTCTGTCCCTATGCACACGCATCACTCTGAAAGTACTGAACCAATCTTGATGAAACTTGACATAGTGATAACTAATATTACGAGATTACATCAAATATACTTTCTGTCTCATAAAACGCAAAGGGTTCTCCAGGATAAAGGATTAAAGTCTAGAATATAAACCCGAATTACTCTGAAAGTACTGAACCAATTTTAACGAAATTTGACACGGTGATAACTAATATTAGAAGACTACATCCAGGATACTCTTTGTCCCATAAAACGCAATGAGTTCTCCAGAATAACGAAAAACAAAAATTTGCAGTTAACGTAACTAGACTTTTTTGCGACACCTTAGTACAAGAGCCGGCAACGTTAAAAGAACAAGAATTTTAGAATACCTGGTTCTTTAATACATCAATATATATTTTTTTATATCATAAGAGGCAAACGAACAGGTGGGTCACGTGATGTTTAGTGACCACCACAGTCTATAGACACTAGCAACACCAGGGAATTTGTAAGTGCGTTTCCAACCTGTATATGAGGGAGTGTAAGGTAGCCTCCGGCACTCTCACTGACCGAACGAAACATTACAATGCAAGCACTGTTATTTGACGTCGGTTTTCTGTAAGTATTCTGGCAGTATTAGCCCGAACGAGCCGACCCATTCATGCTGAAACCAGTAATAGCTTCAGCGTGGCTCTACCACCTACAGAAATTATCAATATATCAATAGACAGAATTTAGGACACTTGGTAGCGGGTTAACGTTGTATTTTTAATAGGCATTTTGATTTATGATTAATCAATAATAAGTTTAGGAACATTTTTTTCAGTAACTTTTAAACGCAATTAAACATTCAGACACATTTTTTATAAACAATCATATATATACCCGCTGATATATTTTATAAATAAAAAAAGAATGTGGTGTCGTGGGACACCAGGTAGGAACGAAGTTCTTTCGGCTAATGTAGAATCGACACTATTTGGAAAAAAAAATCGTGCTCAATTTTATGTAATCGTAATTCAAATTATCAATTAAAATAACAAAATATGTCTCTTTATTTTTGTTTGACAACATAAAATTACATAGAAATAGAAATAATTACAAAAAAGGAGAAAGAGAAAGATATTATACACTACTCGCTTATGTATACGACTGTCGCGCCTGCGCACGTCTCATTTAACTGTTTTATTCCATGCACTTTTCGTTACAGTTTTACTATCACATTTTTTTCAGTTCGGTCGCGCAGCAAAATCTCTATCTCCTCCAAGCCTGCCGTAAGGAACTTCGTTCCAATAATAAATTTCAAATCAATTATTTTTTTCATAGCAAAGAACCAATTTCATTTTATTAAACATTATTGACCATCATATACAACGATAAACGTAAACGTATGACTTGGGATTGACGCCATCTCAAATATATGCGTCGTCGACCATCAGGCTATACAAAGCCGAAATACCTTGGGCCGGCGAGGTGAAATATCTTGGTGTTACTTTAGATAAACACTTAAATTTCGATTCACACACAGAAAGAGTGCGAAACAAAGCCGTATGGTCTTAGGTCGTTTCTATCATTTGCTTTGTCATAAGAGTAAAATATCCCCCAGACAAACTCACTTTATACAAAACTTGCATCCGTCCGATTATGACGTACAGTTGTTCGGTCTTTGCACATGCGCAAAATCGTATTCAAAAGTTGCAGGTTCTCCAGAACTGAGCCCTACGTAAAATCACCGGTGCCCCATGGTACGTCCGGAATAAGGATCTCCACAGGACCTGGAGATGCTTTCTGTCTGAGCGTATATAAAATCACTTACAGGTAGTTATTTCGAAAAAGCCGCGAATCATCCCAGCCCGTTAGTGGTATCCGCCGCGAACGATGAACCCGTACCCAACGCTGCGCAGTATAGAAGACGACCGCGACACATTTTTACCGACCCTCCTGATTTAATCACGTCAGCGAACGATCAGTACCAGCCTGTCTCTTCAAACAGAGCGTGTTCTCACCCACGCCCGCATAACCGCAGATCACGCCGCCGTGGTCTGGGACTAAATTTCGCTCCCGTACACCAAATTAGGCCCTTCTCGGCAACGGCTCAAGCCTAGATCTGTTCCCTGGGCGTGGAGCCCTTGAGTACGCTGCTCACGCGATAAAGTGACACAAGAGTTCTACCCTTATTTTTCGTTATCCTATCCTACATAGTTTAGAGGATTTTTTCCTACACAAAATACATATAGAAGTTGTTGAGGCACGCATGCTTGGTACACATGCATGTTTCAATAACTTATATACGTATATAAGTTACCGGACTACTAAGACGAGCGCTTAAGGCACTCAGCCGATTTTATTTAGGCAACCAGTTCAAGGGTACACGGCACACCTCGGCTTGGCTGTTGCCTGTTGCATGCAAAATCGCGACCTATCTTAACTAATCTAGCTAACTATTCATATATGTATGAGTTGTTGAAACGTATATGTATACCAAGCATACACGCCTCAACAACTCCTGCATATATTTATTATCGGAAAATTGAGAGTTTTTTAGTTCGATAAGGAAAAAAGTAAACCCTTCCACTTTCATGTGTAACATGTTTCATTCATCATCATTCAGTGTTTCATGTGTTTCACGTGTGTGGGGGTGATCGTGTAGTGTTGTAGCAGTGATGTATATTTGTGTGTCACCGTATCGCGCAAGCAACGCACTCAAGGGATCCTTACCGAGGGATTGAACCTGATGTATAAATCTGGCTTGGTTTGAAGGTGATAGGTACTATGTTGTGAGTGGTACAGAGATTAGTTATAAAAATATATTGGAAATATATTTCAAATACGTTTTTGAAACAGTTTATAACTCTTAGACAATAGTTTCAAGCAAGTGACATTTGACGTTTTCGGCGGGATGTTTGACGCTTCGATACGGTGTTCATATATTTTTCTTTAATACAATGGAGTATAAAAAGGTTTTAATACAAGTCGAAGATAGTTATGATAAAGTAAGTGGTAGAGATGTTTATTCAGTTTTATGTAGGTTAGTTTTTATTTTAATTGATCCTGGTAGATGACGCTACGAATGGGTACTAGGTTTATTTAAAAAATGAATACATGTAATCTGGGTATATGTTTAAGTGAATCCGTGGATAGTTTGGATTCACAATTGGAAACGGTAGTTGTGGCTGCAATCGGGTATCAGTTTTATTTGCGGGGTGGTAGGGCTTTACAGCCTGACTGGGTCACAACCACCATGTACATGACGAAAAAATCCGTAATAGTGATTCGCTTCTGCGCGTCGCGTTTCGGGATCAGCCTGTGCATATCCAGCTTTTTGTAGGCCGGCATGATAGTGGCGACCAGCGATGGATAGTGTGTCACTCGGTGGTCGCTATTGTTTTTGGATTGTACTGTGCTTACCATCAGGCATAGTGCAGGCATTTTGCCGTGCTACGATAAAAAAAAGAAACAATTTTTTCGCGTGATAACCAATTTGGTGCAAACGAAGTTGCACGGGTCAGCTAGTGTACAATAAACTAATTATATTACATAAAACACTACCAAATTTACAAAATATAGAGTCAAACAACATAAGATTATGAATAAAATATAAAACACACTACATGAGACACTAATATCCCGCCAAAAACTTAACACTTATTTTTTTTCTCAAAATGAAAACGCTATCGACCTGGAAAGGTCTTTAGAGCTTCACTGAACTATTGAGTCGAGCGCTGAAGGCATTCAGCCGATTTGGGATGGTTGGGGGACTAACTCAAAGGTGCACGGCACACCTCGGCTTGGACTGTCGCCTGTTTTGTGAAGAAATCGCGACCTATCTGAGCTAACCTAAGCTAAGCTATCTAGATATACGTATATGAGTTATTGAAACATGCATGTGTACCAAGCATGCGTGCCTCAATAACTCCTATATGTATTTTGTGTCGGTAAAAATCCTCTAAACTATATAGGATAGGATAAGGAAAAATAAGGGTAGAACTCTTTGTCGTTTATTTCTCTGTGGTGGTGGTGATCTCTTAACATCAGTTGACCCACCTGTTCATTTGCCTCCTATGATATATAAAAAAAAAACTTAGGCCTTTATTGATATGTTAGATACTAAACTTTATTTCTACGTAAGCAGGAATGATCAGATAATAAGGGAAAGATGGTGCTAAAACAATCTCTTTGTCGACTGTGACGTGGCCACACTTCAAAGAGACGTTATGACTCAAAGCGGTTCTACCACAGCTCAGCAGGGCAAAGACTATTGACGTCAAACATAATTTGTTATTTTTCTTGGATTCAATGTTAATGGACCACATTAATTAGTCATAACCAGAGCGTATATAATTTTATAGGGAATTTATTTGAATAACAACATATTATCAAAACCGATTTACCTTTACATTACAGCACAAACGGAGTTAATACAGTGTTTTAAATGCAGTAACTGTATTATATTATTGATGTTTAAAGTATGTTGATATCGAAAAAGAAAATGTACTCTTACTGAGAGCGATTAGGAAGGATTTTTATTAATTATTGGTTCGGATCTAACGGAACAAATAAACAATTATCTTTATGTCACCTTAAGCATTTGGATTAATTAATTGCACTAAAAATAACTGTTATAACAAAATTCTTCAATGGTGTTAGAACAACGGAATATGGATTCATTATATGCGGTTTAAGTATGGACTAGTAGGAAACGAATATTTCGGAATCTGCGTACATTTACTCATTTAAGTTCGTTCAGAAACACAATGCGTGACGGTGAAGCGAAACATCGTGAGGAAACATCTGCAGTGACAAAAAACATAATTATTGTAAGCAACTTTTCTAATTATCATTAATACTCGGGTGTGGCGATTAGTTTTTTACCTACTGCTTAGCCTTATAAAAATACCTTGTAGGTGGTAGAGCCCCGCTGAAGCTATTTTTGGTTTCAGCATGAATGGGTCGGCTCCTCCGGGGTAGTACCACCCCTCTCACAGATAACCGACGTGAAATAACAGTGCTTGCATTGTTGTGTTTCGTTCGGTCAGTGAGAGAGCCGGAGGCCCACGTCGTTTCCTCTTTCCTTCTTTCCCTTTCCTTCCCCTCCCCCTTCTCCCATATACAGGCTGGCAACACACTTGCGACGTCCCTGATGTCGCTAGTGTCTATGGACGGTGGTGATCACTTAACATCACGTGACCCACCAGTTCGTTTGCCTCCTTTGATATAAAAAAAAACCTTCCTCTAGAAAGTTAGTATTATGATAACTAAAGAGCAGATCGTATATATTTCTATAAATGTATTTAAAATTACACAGAACTTATAATTATATTTATTGTACAAAAGGAGATAATGAGCGGGGTTCGAACCCGCGACTTCTCTGGTCAGTATCACTTAACAAAGGTGCCATCAAGGTAAAAGTGCGTAAAAGCACATTTTAATAAAATTTAATAGAGCATTAGTAACACACGTTAATGCACTTAAACACCTGGATACGATAATAAAACGCGATAAGAGTGTATAAAAAGGTAAATACCAGATTTAAATTAATTTTAAAACGTATAAATTTTCTGTGATAGATTACCATGTATGGAAATTCACCCTCTTGCGCCTCCTCGCCATTAATAATGTAGAGTCCCACTTTTGCTATACTATCTTCTTTTATTTTCTCACATTCTGTAATTAGAAATACGTGTCGAATAAACAAACTTTCCGGCAAGTTTGTACAGTTGGTAGATATTTGCCTTGTCTTTTATCGAGACTGGTGCTGGGAAACTTTGGTTAAAGGTAAAAATTATAGAAAAAAGTGTGTGTGTGTACTTATTTACAGGCGTTAGAAGTTATACTTTATAACGAAACAAGACAGAAGTCTTTTCAAAAATTGTATCTTTCACCTTATTTCACGTTTGTAGAAAAAACGACACTAACAATAGAAAAAAGGTATTTAATACATTGAAAGTTTTACACAGAGAAATACAAAGGAAAAAAAGGTTGATCTTCGTCGTGTCGGCTTTTCGTGACGGTGTACGCGCTCATCGTAAAATTTACTGTTATCATTTTTTTGTAACGCGCCAAAAAAAGTATAACTTCAAAAAGTTTTTTCTCTGTCCGTCCATTGTGTTTCAATGGAATTTATAGAGCAAAAACCAAGGCATACTTCTTTAGACGCGTTATGCGAAATTGCTAGCTGAATTTTTAATTTGGAAAGTCGCGCACCCATGCAACATTAATAAGAGGGCCAAGCGTATCGTATTCTGCGAGACCGTCCCGTAATGTTAGAAGATGTAATCCCATATTGCAATAATCAGCAAAATAGTCCCGTACGTCCTGTGTGCCTATTTTTCAAGTCTGCCACGTTACATTCATATCCACATAGTGCAGTAGAAGCCGTCAATGGACTTCCGAGCAAATCTCAGTAAGAGTCGAAACCTTACATCTGTGTTTCCCAAAATGGTCTGTATTGATCCTCAGGTGTCTATAACCCTAGCAAAGGGAAGGTGGATGTCAGCGAAAAAAAAAATTGGGGATCCATGAGATACAAATAAGTAATGATCCTTTAAGCAGGCCGTGGATATAATTTAGTTTTTCCATGAATGAAACCTATACATATACTGTCTACTTAAATAATCCTTCTTTATAATATGACAACACACATAAATGATAAAACTACCTTTTCAAAATATATTTAAAGTTACGAAAATAGCAAGATACTTTATGAAAACCTAATATATTTTTCATATTAAATACACCACATACCTATTTCATGAATCCGTTTGGTAATCTTTGGTGTTTCAGTTTGACCTAGAACACAAAGAAATTTATTTTACCTTACATCGCGTCATATATACCTGCCAGTAGAATGTGCCAAAAAGACTAGGAAATTTGGGTCGATCGCGAACACGTACACAAACAAAACACAAACATTTTATTTTATATCAATTCACATCGATTCCCCTCAACACATCATTCTCAAACTTGTCAATAATAACACGACTAGGCACTGTAGATTTTCAAGGAGGCAATAGAAAGCTTATGGGAAACGAATTCATTGGTAGATAAAAAATAATATAGGCAGTTAGGGATTTAGAATCCCCGTAATTACAAATTATCACTATCTATACTAATAATATAAAGAGGTAAAGTTTGTCCGTCTGTGATGTTGTAAAGGGTAATCTCTGGATCTACTAAAACGATTTTGCAAATTACTTTATCAATAGAAATCCATGTTATTTGTGAGTAACACAGGCTATATATTAACCCGAAAAATTTAGAGTTTTTTGTGGCAGTCGAATTTGCAAAGTAAGTTGGAGAGGAAACGGTCGAACGAACTCTGCGTTAACGATGAGAGATATAGAGAAAGGTTGTAGAGCTTGATAATGCCTACAAAAAAGTCACGAACAGCCTATGTCTAACTTCAAGGATTTTTTTATTATCAAGGCGGGACAACGTCTGCCTTGCCCGGTAGTCTATACTAATATTATAAAGTGATAAAGTTTGTGAGTTTGTGACGTTGTGATGTTGTGACGTTGTAGGGGGTAATCTCAGGAATTACAGGTTCGATTTCAATAATTCTTTCAATGTTATATAGCTCATTCATCAAGAATGGTTATAGGCTATATATATCATCACGTTAAGACAAATAGGAGCGGAGCACAGACGAAAAATTTCAAAATCGGGATGTTTTTTTTCTTTTGAGAACGCGAATTTGCGGGCATAGGCTAGTATATTATAAAACAAAGTCCTCTGCCACGTCTGTCTGTCTATTCCCGATAAATTAAAAAACTACTGAACGGATTTTCGTGCGGGTTTCACCAGTAGATAGAGTGATTCCTGAGGAAGGTTTAGGTATATAATTTGTAGTTTTTTTATTATCAGCGCGGGACTACGTCCGCCAGGCCCGCTAATATTATATAATTCCATTAATTCATTTGTTTTGTCAAGTAAGAAATTTTTTTCTATTTTTTAGTAATTGTTATTACAAACAATGATGTACAGTGTTATATCAATTAATATTTAATGTTTTAGGAAAAGTATTTAATTATAACGCAGCATATTAATCATATTTTTATTATGCTCATTCCCTATTTTACCTTGATTGGTGAAAAACGCAGAACCATAATTTATTTTTCACAAAATGATAAATGTTAATGTTCCTAACTAGAGAAATGATTGGTTCTTCATATAATTTTTTATTCCCTATTCTACTACCTTCACATTTTATATTCCTTAGTCTGGTGAAGCTTTGAAGACCCGTTAAACCAATAGTGTAATCTTTAAAAATTAATTGCAAAAAAAATTATGTCATTCTCCAAGGTATAATATATCTCTAATTCTCTATAGCAGAATTAATCAAAATTGGTTCAGTGGGTTAATCATGAATACGTAACAGACAGACAGACACAGTAACTTTCACCTTCATAATATTTGTGTGGATGAAATGACACTTGCAAATAAATCAATCAGAATTATTAAATTGCTAACATATCAGAAACCTAACAAGACCAACTTAACTTGATCATTTAGTTTACTGAAAAGGCTTTGCTCATACCATATTGGTCAATTGTTAAATAAGAAAATGTTACCTACCAAACTTATCAATAGTAACCGAACCAGTATCAGGACAACATATAACCTCTTCACGACCGTTGAACCCACATCTTTCAAATGAGTGATGTCTGTTTTCTTGAATTTGTCTATAAAAAAAATAGTTTTTTCCAATTGATGATATACTTAGCAAATAGTCTTTTTTAAATGAATACGTACATAGTACAGAGCTGAAGAATCTTTATTACCTGATTGCTTGTGGACATTCAGAGATCAGTGTGCATATTCCTTCGGATATATCATTATTTGGTTTGCATATTTCACCAACTAAAATAAACATTCAGTCTCATAACGTCAAGTGACAATTTTATTAACAAAATAATGAATTAAATCTAAAAACGACATTTAACTTCCTCATGTCTTGCGTATATAAATATAACATCAAACTCAGTTTTTAATAATCAAATACAGGATACAGGTATAGAGGAAGATCGAAAAACATATGGATGGATTGTGTGAAAAATGATATATATATAAAATGTGTGAAAAAATAAAGAGAGAGAATCTGACAAGGGAAAGTGGAAGAGGAACGAATTCTGGCTTCATTCATGTGGGATAAGTATTAGAAAATGATGATTCAATTGACTACACAGAAAATATAACTAGAAAATGATGATTCAATTGACTACACAGAAAATATAACTATGTGACATGCATTTTTGCATGTTAAAACAGTATTGTGTGAGTTTATTATCTTACAGTCATCGTTCTTTAAGTATTGAGGATATAAGGTTTCTTCTAGAATCATTCACATCCAGTTGATATTCACGTTTTTATATACTGTGTAAAAGCAAATCTCAATATGTAATCTACGTGTGTTTAAAAACCAATCTGAATGTGTGCACAAAAGTACTCAATTAATTTTCTAACAATAATGTATAAATTAAATTTTATAACCCTCTTTACTTGTTTCCTTTTAGTATAATCTGTAGTAAAAACTATATTAAACTAAATAAAGACGTATTACATTTTCAAGATGATCATCGCTGTTCATTCACTCCATTATCTCTATTACTTTTGGTTTTATTACACATTGGAAAAATCATTTATCTGACCCTATGTGATCTTTACGATTTGGTACTGGCACTATAATTAAATTATACTAAAATAATATTAAAAATTCGTGTTTAATCAAAGATTGTCTCCTTAACAGAAACCGTTGTATGTTGTAGTGAGATCATATATAAAATCAGAAACTACGTTCTAATTTACTAATATTATGTCTTCAGATCAATTTTTTTTCAAATCTTTTGAATGGAAAATTACAATTAACATGTTTTGTTTTTTTATCTGGCTCTTTGATCAATGAATGTAAATCACAGATATAATTTTTGGAAGGAAGTTCCTTATCGCGCGTTGTGAAAGGGGGCTAGACGGAAAAAATTCTTACGAAAAGTTGTCACGACACTGTTTGCTATAGTAAGCTATTGTAAGCTGTGCGGCGTCGCATGTTTCTCTGTCTGTCTCTCTATCTCTTATAGAAAGCAAGCCAGATATTTTCATTTCTATTTCGCATTGAACAGTGTGATGTCGCGACGATTATTTTTGTTGAGTGTATACAGGTTTTTTGTAAATAATAAAAAATAATAATAATAATGATCCCAAACATATGTTTCCTACTTCAGTTACCACAAGCCAATTATTACGAAAATTGAGGCTACTGATTAAGTTTATATAACATTATATTTTTTAATAATAAAAAAAATATTATTATAACTTAAAAAAAATAAAATTTTATTACAATTCCTTCACTAATTAATCGAAAGGAACTTCGTTCCATCCGGGTGTCCCTTGACACTTCTCAAGTTTTTCTTAAACTTTATTTTTCCTAGGTTAAGTGAAAATCCAACTGACTTTCTTTTTTTATAGTAAATTGATTTACTGCTTACTTTTAGTGTTACACTAAAACACTATGAATCAGACTGAAAAATTCATGAAATGATAACATTATATTTTTTTTTTAATAAAATAATATGTTCTTAAAAACTATATCAATTTCACATTAGTTTCATACAATTGAGACTTGGAGAATGGTTATACGACCATCCAAATTATTATCTGAAAACAATGACATTGTATTCTCAACAATTAATGTTCAAAGGAAATGAAACACTAATTTTGTGTAATTGATAACAGGTGCATACTAAATTATTTTGGATCCAATTCTGTGGCAATAAAAGTGACACAAATAAAAAAAAAAATTACAAAAATTCATTTATATTTATTTATAGTTAACAGACAAGTAGCATAAATGCTGATACGTCTATATCATACTGTGTCGAAATTTTTTGTTGGGTTTTGGTCATTGCAAATGTTCACTTATAAAAGTGAGTTTATTAGCAGTAATGTACTAGTAGGTCATCAGTCCTATTACACTATACTATACATATTAATTACTAGCTGTTATCCATGGCTTCGTAAGTATTATTTAAATTGTATTAACATGTTCACGCCGGCGCGTACCACCGGTGGTACGTATTCAATTGGGCTATTTTTAATAAATAAACGTAATTTTTTCATTATTTCTAATAGCACAATTGAATACGTGCCACCCGTGGTAAGCGTCAGCGTGAATGTGTTAAAAAAAATGTAAATCTGTGAGAAAATATACAAATACAGAAATGATCTTTCATAAACATTTGTAAGTACAACATGCACATTATCTACTGTAACATGAAATGTGTATAGTAGATATGTACATACTAACACAGTGTGCAAAATGAGATTTACCATCAGCAACATATTTGAAACTTAAATGCAATATATAACTACCTCAGTGCTCACTTACACTGTATAAGGAACTAATAAAACAATGTCTTAAAAATGTTATTACATACACATAATATGCCTACATACTTAAGTTTTTCAATATTATAAAAAGCAATTGCTTGCCGCTTCTGCAAGAAATTGTATTATGGAACTCTTATGGTAATACATTTATGGTCTAAGATCTTATTGGAAAGACTCTATCTTTCAAATTATAATTTTGAATTGTAAACAATAAGCTGATAATTTTTCTAATCAAAAATACAGACTGAGCTGATGAAGTTTTGATATCTTACATTAATATAAATCAAGATATAAAACTCTATATCTATCTGTAAGCAGTGTTTCATATATATTTAAATAGTGTTCATTGGACTTGTGCTATGGTTGTTGAATTTCGTAGATGCAATTCTGGTAAATAAAACAAAAGAGCTGACAAACTGACCAAAAAGAAAATATCATTGAAATTACCTATGTATATGCAAATTGATGAATTTGTACTACATTTATTTTCAGAGTCCAGAACAGTGCAAGCCTCATTGCACATATTTACAGTAAACAACATATTTATGCTAAATTTTATGTGGATGAACCTGTATAACAATTAGTTAAAAAAAAAATATTTCTTTAAGGCAGGACAAGGCACACATGGAATGTAAATAATATGAGCAAAATATCCAATATTAATACAATAATCATAAAGACCAATTTTAATCAAGGCATTCTTTTAAACGAAGTATTTACTTAGACGAAAACAAGACGAAATAATAAATTTTAAGTGAACTATTTACTTGTTTTAGTTTTAAACATGCTAAAATAATGTGCAAAAAATAATATACTGATTAGTTTTTACTGTCATAATATAATTGGGCTTTTTCTTTAACATCTCTGAATTATCTGTATCACATATCAGTAATAATAATAATCGTTTAATTAATATAATGAAGTAAAGAAAACTATTCATTTAACACTTACCATCTTCAGCAATGATTGAATGCGATATTAAATTAAAAATTATAAATGTTTTCAGCCACATCGTGGATGAGACTTGTTGAAGATGTACCAAATAATAATTTTCCTGTTTCACCAAACGAAGTTTGTAACCGGTTTGTTTACGATTGTTTTTTTATAGCAGTCTTAAAATTCACAATAAATAAATAAGAAACCATTACAGTTTACAATTTTACTATAATATAAATAGACTTGATTATGAAGAAATCGAGATATATTTTACTTATGTTATTTCTAACAAATCACCTAAAATTTAAACTTTGGAAGTCAAAACTACTAGACGATCAACCACATAACAGAAATTCTTATTGGTAACTAAGGTATTGCCAATTATAAAAACATCCAGTCAGTGTCGCCAGACGGTTTACAATTTACATTAGCGATCGTACCACGTAAATAAACATACATCATATACCCTAAGAAGGCCATCATAAAAGAAAGGTTTTCTAAAAATACTAGCGAATATTTTATATATTTTAAATTAAACTTATGTGCTTATACTTCATAATAAAAAATTAGGACCTGTAACAGCGGTTTTGAAAATTTTTATTATTTCGACCGCTATGACGACGACACTATGGCATAGTGGGTAGGTAGTAAACTATTGCTGGTATCAAGTCTAACACAGTTGCATCCTCTTTCACCAATAACAGGACAAAGAGCTTAATGCTTAATCTCACTCACTTAATGATGGTCTAAGGCCCAGACCATGAAGCTTGACCATCGCAGTGCCATCCACGAGACATATATGAATGTTACAGTCGTTGAGTTCAGTACGTCATTATAGACTCAGTATGTTCTTTTTTTTTTATTGAAGCACGACAAAGTGACTGCATTGTGTCTGATGTTAAGCATAGTACAATCCAAAAACATCGGCAACCACCGATCGACAGATTATCCATAGCCGGTTGCCGCTGTCATGCCGGCCATAATGACGAAAGTCACCCGGTACTGGATATGCACAGGCTGATCCCGAAATGCGACACGCAGAAGCGAGTCACTATGACGGGCTTTTCCGCCATATACATGGTGGTTGCGACCCAGTCGGGCTGTAAAACCCTACCACCCTGCTATCGCCATTGCCTCGTTCGTTGATCAGCAGGGTGCACCACGTGCAGGTGAGGTTGGCTTGGGTGTCTCAAGTCTTAAGATGTTAGTCGACACCCCTTACACCCCAATATTCACACATAAGTGTATGGTATTGGAACTCTTTTATAAATCACGACCTGGTAGTACATAAAAATATAGAACAAAAATGTAATGTTGCTTGGTTACCAGTTGTTAGTACGGATTCAATAAATGAAGATATGAACAGATTTAATTACTGTTATTTATTTCTAATCCAAAGTCCCGACAATAAGCGTTACTGAAAAACGGGCCGCGTAGCGAGTATACAAGGGTTTTAGAATAGAGGGCATATGAAAACAACAATCTTCAAACACAGCGACGAGCGAACTTTCATGTGACGTGTAGTAGTACTGACATTTACGCAAACAATAACTCCATCGTATGATATTTTTACTATCTTGGCGACAGCACAGCGCTTATAGTTTGCACGCGCTGATAGGGAATCAGTAGCCCATCACCCGTGTGTATAAAATTGGTGATTAAAGGATACATCAGTGATTTGAACCAAAAAGGATCTATTCCGACCTGAATTAGAGAATGAATCATACATAATAAAACAAAGTTATGAGATAAAGATGGAATAAAAATATATTAAATATGTAAAATGTAGACAGTGACTAGAGCTAATTTCCGTATTATGTGAGTTAATACTAAGATAAATATAACAAAAAAAAACTGAACCAAAACACAACGAAGATTATGCACACTTATGAAGGAATACTTAATTATAATACTGTTGTAGCATGCTGGTCAGAAAAAATTGTCTCTGGCCTTTTTCAAAATAGCGACATATTCGATGTCTTAATTATACAAATTTTTCCTCGACAAAAGAAGTGGATATTAAAAGTTTCAGTTGCAAAGTCAGTGTTTCATTTTATCGTAATATCATATTGAACAAGCCCCAAAACTGTATTACATGTAATTTTGAATTTATCTACCTAAAAGTCTTATAGTTGAAAGTTATTCATAAATTGTATAATAAAATTGTTTAAAAAATATCCTAGTGACGTATCAATAAATTAGGCAATATAAATGAAAATAATGAAAGTCGTATGATCAAGAAAGAATTAAATATTGAATATGACTTAAATCGTATGTCTGACAACACTGCCAGTGATATCAGATGGTGATTACATGTTTCTCCAGATAGTGTACAGAAACGCAATAAAACAAGTTTTTGCAAAAGAAAATATGTAAAAAATAATTTTAATGCTTTGTGGATAAAACAATTTATATTTAAACATCCAACATGTTGTGTATAATAATAATAATAATAATAATAATATATCATTTAATTCAGACTCATCATACGAAAACATCCATATTTTTTGTTATAATTACAAGTTTAAATTGATTAAAAATAATAAATTATAAATAAATAAAAATAAAAAGTAGACAGGTTCGGGTGGACCCCCGACGATGTTGGAAATTCACTGTACGACTACATGTAGTCGTATCCAGCGAGCCAACATTGGAGAGTCCCACCGGTCCGCCAGAGCGCGCAGTATGCTGTAAGTTATAAGCAAGTAAGTATAAGTTATAAGCTTCAAATAACAGGTTACGACAGAAATCAGCTATGACACAATGAAATGAAAAAAGCATTACCAATTTGTTCCATAAAATAATGACTGTTTATTTATTTTATTAGACAAGTATTCATTTTTATCAAATACAAAATAGAAAAAAAACAATTCGAATCTTATATAGATAGGGTTGCAAATGTTTTGGAGTATTTCATTAATAGTGCAAAGTTCATGTTTTGCGTCGCCATGCCAACAATCGGGTATACACTCTACCTATAAATGTTTCGGCGTAAATATTACTACGTCGCTATTTAGGTAAGTTTGGTGACGAAGATAAATAAAATATCTGACTTTGGATGGTTTTTTGTACATGGCGACGAATGCTATTTTATTATGTATCTTTAACTATAAGCTTATATTGTTAAAAAACCTTTAGATCAAGCATTTCTTAAAATATTCAAATAAGAAACAAAATAACATAAAAACAACCAACAACTTACAAGCAATACGAAAAACAAAAAGCTAGGTATGAACAGTAAACCATGCACCACTTTGGGTGGGCGGTTTCTCAAACTTTTTGTATTTAAACTCAAAGGTTAACCAATTTAATGCCAATTTTAAAAGTTACAATATATTTTATGTGTTTTACAATACCTTTTTAATATAAAGAAAAATTAAAAAAAGATCGCCTACGTTACCTAAATTTCGTTTTGAAAAACTTACTTCCAGCAATAAACATTTTAAAAAAGTAAGATTTATTTTATTTTTAAAAATAACAATTAATTTTCTATATGAGTCGCTGCGTTTCATATTTTATTATAAATTTGTTCAAATCGAAAAAATCTCAATTTCTAACAAAAGTGTTTTTTAGAAGCCCATAGCTTGACAAATAAACAAGCTAGAAAAAATATCTGGTCTAGTCTCATTCACACTAACTAGAAGTCCAATTAAGATGAATAGGAATGAAATTCAGAACCTCATCTTTTTTTCGTTGTCTGCTTTACATGAAATGCCTCAGTTATGAAGAATAATATTTATGATATGTAAATGTTTTTAGTTATTACAATATTATTTTAATTTTGCAAGAACTTGAATGTTGAAAAATATGTATGTAATTTATATTTAGCTACTCTTAGTGATCAATTAATAAGGGTTCCTGTATAATACCGAATTCCCACAATGTAGTATCTTGTTTTGTATAATTTAAATAGCAACACTTGTCAGTTGTCAATTGTGTCACGTAAATTGTCATTGTTGTCAGTCCTATAGTGTTGGCATTCAAGTGTAGTGTATTGTGTTTATTTGGCTTTGGTGTTTAGATGTTTATAATAATCTACAAATAAATGTTCATTTGTCTTTCTCATTCAAATGGAAGAAATATAACATTCAAAATGCCCCCATTTATTGAACAATATAGATTTGAACTGCATTGATGCTTAAAACTGTAGTGAAGTGTTTATTGTTAGGTTTTATACTGGCTCCGAATGATATCAAATAAGGACGTAGTTTGTGATCTAGTCAATAACATGACCACCTCAAGTGGGCCAGGTACACGACTGCAGGCTGTGATTGGTAGTCAAATGACTGTCGCCGGCCAGTCTTCAAATTTTAACAACACGATGTCCTCAACCGGGCATTGCTACGATATGCAAACTACTTGTGGCAACTCTTCTTCGGATTCTCATTCACCAGTAATGAACACAGGGAGAGCAAGCGACCGAGATGCTCGAATTTTCGCCGAGAAACAAAGACGAAGTCAATACAATGCGCTTATAACAGAAATTATGTCTTTATTATCAGATGCTTTGCAATCTCAGCGTAAAGTGGATAAGACTAGTGTCTTGAGACTTGCCGCTAATAAACTTCGTAATGATCATATTTTTGGTAACACAATGAAATGTCGTCACATAGAGACCTGGTCTCCTGCATTTTACAAGTTTTTTGATCTCTTGGGAGGTGTCATGATAGGAATCACTTGTCGCGGTCGAATATTTATCGTATCGCCAAATATTCAGGAAAAGCTTGGGTACAGTTATATAGATTTATTAGGTCAGGATTTATATAAATATGTTCATGAGGCAGACCATGAGAGCTTACGGGAGCATATATACCCTCCTGAATTACAGAATAACTGTGACAAAAAACTGTTTGAACAGCACCATATATTCCATATCCGCATTTTAAGGGCTGGGGCAAGATCAGACCCGCCACGCTATGAAAGATGTCGTATAGATGGTATCTTAAGAAGATCAGACAAAGCAACCGCAAATGCAGTTCAAGATGAACAGATTATTAAGAGGCAGAGAGTCAGAAATCACAGAACGTTTTCATCAAGTGGCAATGATGTAGTTTTCATTGGAATGCTACATGTGCTTTCTACTAATTTACCAGCTCGTATTTTGTCACCCACGTCATATTCTGAATACTGGACGAGGCATTTGATTGATGGACGAATAGTGCAGTGTGATCAAAGTATATCATTAGCAGCGGGGTATATGACTGAGGAAGTTACTGGCACATCTGCCTTTGTATTTATGCATAAAGAAGATGTGCGTTGGGTCATTAGCGTTCTAAGACAAATGTATGACGAAAGTAAAGAATTTGGTGAGTCCTACTACAGATTAATGTCTCGTTCTGGTCAATTTTTATATATGAGAACTAGGGGCTTCTTAGAAATAGATAAAGAAACAAAGAATGTACAAAGCTTTGTGTGTGTCAATAGTGTGCTTGATGAAGATTATGGCAAAAGAATGTTGGAAGAAATGAAAAGAAAATACTCAGTTATTGTTGACGTTCATAAAAGAGCGAATGACAAAGTTACTGATGTTGATGATCCGCCAGTTGAAGATCCTAAACGTTTAGAATGTATTGTCATGCATCTAGTAACACCTTCTTATAGCCCTAATACATTAGATGTGAAATTGGTGCCACCTTCCAAGGAGAATATAATATCTGCGATAAAGAGTAGTGAAAAAGTTGTCCAAGAGACAGGTGTTCAATTTGATACTAGGAAAAGGAAAAAACAAACTCAAAATATTGACAGGGAACATTTAAATAGAGTCAGTGAAGTCCAAGACAGTTAATATTGATATATGTTCCTAATTTTTTTTTATATTGGTACTGAATATTGTGCGTAATTAGGTGATATTGGCAGAATAAATCTCCTGAAGTGGAAAATTATCCAAGAATTAAGAATAGTGTTTAATATTAAAATTTCAATGTTTATAAAGTGATAAACTTAGTCATTAAATTATTTTAATGTGATTAAAGGATTACATTTTTTTTTATAAGTGTGCAAAATTAAGTAGTCCATTGTTTATGCATCATTATAAGAATATATTCAGTGTATTGTGCTAGTGAAAGCCATCCCAAAGGTGTGTCAGCTAATTTCTATTGTAACTAAATGTGTTCATTATTTCTTGTATTCAATATAAAACAATTTGTGTTTAAACAAAAACAGTTCAATCTATATCTCTGATTCTCAACACATTTATACACAACTATTATATAAAACAAATTCTGAGAATTAAAGTATGAACAAAAATTAAGAAAACCATGTTTTTGTTAAAATGTCCATGGTAATTACTTAAGCAGGGTTATTAATAACTTGCCAGACTGTTTATTTTTAGTTTGACAAATTAATAAATGTGAATATTTGTATATTTTCAAAATTTGAAATTGATATGTATTTTGAAATAAACATGATTTCCTATCCTCTTATGTTTTTGCTTTATATAATATCTATCTACCATGTAATAACTTGACTAGTAACTATTATTTTTGAATTCAATATACGATTAATTAATTTCATGTGTTGACAAAATAGTTGACAAATAGGATATTTAACTTTTTTTAAAGATCTATACAATTGTTATAATGTGCGGTAGATTAAATTTTAATTAATTTAACCTTTTGCTTTGATAATGTATCTCAATTATGTGTATAACATAATATTAATTACGCTTCGTCCATCTTTGTGAAAGAATAATCATTATTATCGATTTGTGATTTACTGTTTGAATCTTTTTTTCTCTCTCGAACTGATATGCTATTGATCCAGGAAGGTCTTAACAGCTTCACCGGACTATGTTTTTTTTTTGAATCCTTGATGATCTTCTTTGTAGTAGTAAAATAGAGTGCTATTACTTTATTTTTCATTAAGTAGCTATTCGTTTCTAAGGGAGTTAGTTAATTCTTGTAACAATTTATTAATTGACATTATTTTTATTTTCATTTTTACATATACTAGGTGAATATATATTGCAATCTATGGATATATTTTCTAGTTGCGATATAAAACTTCTCCCAATATATATGTATCATTTGCTAACATTACTCCAAAGCTTTGGTATTCAATTTGTTGCATGTTATCATTCTCTACTTATATTATTAACCTTTTGAAACTATACAACTTTGAATAATGTCCCTGGCATTGGTGATTTTTATCTAAGGAGCATTTTAGAGACTGTTTACTATTTGGCAACAAATTTAAAATTGTCGTGCTCTAGGAAATGGACTGGCACCCTATAATAAAAAATATTATTTCATAGTCAATCTAGTTTAGCTGAAGATGGCAAATGGACACTTTATAACCTCAAACCAAAATGAAACTTGATTTCAAAAATTGTTTCTTAGAAAGCGCCCCTTAACTACTCGAATTTATAAAACGTAGCTACATTGATATTCGACTTTATTAATTTAACTTATAGGTCTTTGTACTTATTTAAATACTGCAGACATAAATATTGGGATTTATTGATAATTGTAGATTCGATACTGTCCGATACATTCTCTAACATTTTGACATTAACGGTTCGTCAAAGTCGTATAAAAGCTTCATAAGTCCAACAAAGGAAACGAGTTTTTTTATGGCGCTTAATTTTTAATATCTGATACTTTCTAAGATAAACATTGAAATGATATGGTATAAAGAGAAATTCTGGTTCATATTAAATGTTTAATGCGACTACTCTCTTTAATTGGATTAGGATTAATACTACATATATTGGTCAAAACAGTTTCACAGTAAATCTATTATTACATAGTAATATGTTACGATAAAAATATTTACTGTGGGTAATCATTAGAAGGAGGATATATACCTTTTTCTGTAGTCCTTTTTAACATACATAATTCCGTACTTCATAGTTTTAAATTTATCTCATAATGTTAGGTCTGCGAAGCAATGTTAGTGACAGAATTTCTACTTTTAAATTGGGTTAAAATACATCTTTTTTATAAAATAACGTGCGTCCTTCCGGGAGAAATTCTTCAAAATTTTTTTCTCAAATAATAGTGGAAACTGTATCAAAATTCTTTGTGTATTTAAAAAAAAAATAACAAACTCGGAGAGACGCGGATAGTGACATTTTGTTTTTCACTTATATAATGAGAAAAAAATGAACATTGCTTTTCATTTATATAAAACGGACTTCTATTAAAATTGTATCCAAAATATAAAAATGGACCGAATTGTAAGTATTTCTATTTTATTGTAATATTGGTTAGGCAATTTAGTTTAGTAAATAATAGGATTATTTTCGTATAATGACTGAGAAAGTGAACGTTCATTTCTTGCACTAAAATGAAACATAGTCTGTATAGAAAAATGTTGATTTTTATGATGTAAAATAAGTTGTTAATAGAAACGATTTCATAATAGGAAGCTATAAAATACGAATATTTTTAAATGTATGATTACATGAGTAAGGTTGATTTGTCAAAAAAAAAAAGGTTTTCTATAACGAATATACGTATTTATATTTTCTGTAAGAATAATTAAAATGGATTTCAATTATATATATTGTATCAGCACAAGAAATATCTTGAATATGTAAATATTCACAACTACTGGAGATGATAGCGTGTCTTTGTTGTTTTATGGTTCGTGGAAAACAAATTAATATCAGAATAAATAATAATATTTCCCATATCTGATAAGTTAATATGTAACAGTTGAAATACGCTCTACTTGCCTTCCGTGTGCCATCTTTAAAATCATATATATTTGTAATATGAAATAGCTTTTATATTATATGTTTATACGTTACACTTACTCAAATAGCTTCATTTTATTTATATTACAGAGCGATCATGGGGTTCGTAGATTTGTAAGCACTGCAATGTGTTCAACCTAGAGTACCGGAAACATGACATAACGAATATGTGTCTGAACAGTTCGATGGGCCAATTGCTGGAGTTCAATGTCTACCCCGGTCATTGCCTAAATCGGATATATAAACTCGGCTTTTTGGAATCGGTTTTTGTCTTTATTCCATATATAAAACTCTTTGGTAATAATAGAAAAATAGTGACACAACTAAGATATGTTAATTAAAGGCTAAAAGAAGTTAAACATGTGGTATGGGAATTTCTTTGCTACATTGTAGGTATTACGCTAGGTTGCATTCGAAATATAAGCTAAGGGATATACTTTTGGTGAGGTTGATTCAAACGTGTTTCAAGGGTTCCTGCGCGTTAAAATTCTGGTCGGCTCTTTAGGGTTATTTCGTGAAATTATTCATTCTCTAGAACCGCGTCTTTAAATTGTTAGTTTCTGAGATTAATAATAATCAAAGATAAAACGTTTTATATTTCTAATATTAAAAATTTTCGGGTATAAGGGGTGTCCAGTAACATCTTAAGATTTGAGACACCCAAGCCAACCTCACCTGCACGTGGTGCACCCTGCTGATCAACGAACGATGCAATGGCGATAGCGGCGGGGTGGTAGGGTTCTACAGCCCGATTGGGTCGCAACCACCATGTACATGGCGAAACGCCCGTCATAGTAACTCGCTTTTGCGCGTCGCGTTTCGGGATCAGCCTGTGCATATCCAGTACCGGGTGACTTTCGACATTATGGCCGGCATGACAGCGGCGACCGACGATGGATGATCTGTCTCTCGGTGGTCGCCACTGTTTTTGGATTGTCCTATGCTTACCATCAGGCATAGTGCAGTCACTTTGTCGTGCTTCAATAAAAAAAAAGATCTTAAATAAGAGAATAAGAGAAGAAAATCGGTAACTAGTTAGAGATGATTGCTCATTCGTGATTATCGGTCTTCATGCCAAATTATAAACACCACGGTGATCGTTATTGGGAAGTTTAGATATATCAGAAATGCAACGTCACCGTTGTCGATTTTCTCATATACTTATGGTGATGAAGATAGGATATTAGAGATTGAATTTAACTACAGTGTAAGCGTCCCAAAGGCAAATTGCGTAAGTTGGACGGTGATCATATCTGGTTTCTTTCAAAGCTTGTTGAAGTGATTTTAGCTTTCAAATTATCTATAGTTAAGTTGAATTGAAGTCTTAACATAAGTTTTAAGATGCCCTGAAATAAAATTACTTTCATAAGTTTAAGAGTTGTCCAAGGATTAGAATGTACCTATAATTGAAGTTAACCAGTTTAAATGTATAATGAAATGCTGTCCTGTATTACATATAATTTCGTTATGTAAATGTTGTGTACAGTCACTACAAGGTAATCCTACTAGTTTTGAGTAGTAGAAAAGACTACTATCTATCATATACATTATAATTATAACGAGATAAAGTTAGTGACGTTGTAGAGGGTAATCTCAGGAACTACTAGTCCGATTTGAAAAATTATTTCAATGTTATATAGCTCATTTAGTGAGGATGGTTATAGACTATGTGTTATCACGCTCAGATCAATAGGAGCAGAGCACCAATGAAAAATGTTTAAAAAATGGGGTTTTTTCCTTTTAAAAGCTTCCGCTGCGTGTTAGCGTTAGCCCATAGTATCAACTCCACGCGAACGAAATCCCGGGCAGAGTCTAGTCTCATATACACGGATAAAAAAGCCAAAACCTGAGTACTATAAAATTGTTAAACTTTTGGGGTTGGTAGGACATTTTTTATAATTATATTAAGAAAGTTGGAACGGGTAGAAATATTTAGATTTGTGACAGATATTCAAAGCTCGATTAAGAGCTATAAAAAAAGTACGGGCGAAAATAGAGTACTTTATTGCAATAAAACAAATTGTGACTTAGCAAGTATAATAAAGTTTGCATTAAAGTTTATTGAACTTATACTGTGAAATTAGCGTATATGTAATGTAAGAATTAACAAAACAAAATAACGGTATTCTTATCATCGTCCTCTTACCCTTATCACACCTTAGTAGTGTCGGCACAAGTTTTCTTCTTTTACTCTCCGCTGTGAGATGTCATCTCAGTATTTACACCTTTTACACACATTATTTTTCACACAATCCATTCATTATATTCATACTCAAGTGTCTTGTTACTTGGCTAATGCTAATGTTTAATAATATACCCGTACCATGCTCACCGTATTGCTCGTCCACTTCTGTCGCTGGTGCTATTTTCATTTTACTCATCGTTAATCTTTTCCTTTCTGGTTACACCATACATCCATCTTAACATTCGCAACTCTGCCTCATGTAATCTTTTCTCATCCTACTCTTTCGTAGTCTAGCTCTAGGATCCATATAATACGAATGGTCTTATTATAGTTTTAGACACATTCTTGTCTCTTAGCTTATAAATGTTGAAGATTTAGAGTCATGTTGTGGTGTAAGGTCTAAAATTTGTCAAACTAGGTCCTGTACATTTGGTAACTAAAAATAATAATTTCTAGCGAAAGGCTTAATAAATTATTCACGTTCAGAACATTCTCGATGCGTTTGTCTAATAAAGTTCTTGATTTTGATACTTTCATACGAATCTTATGTGCTCCTGTAATAACATTAAAATACTCAGATATAAAAAATGTATAAACCGTTTTCAATACTGTTTATTTTATTGACAAAATCAAATAATGATTATTTTTTCAATTCGTTCACAAAATCATGTGGATCGAAAAATTGCTTAATTTAAAGATTTTGTTTATTGTTCGTTATACTTAGTGCCAAAAACATGCCAATTCCACCAATATACGAATGTAAATATTATAGGTATAAGTTACCTGTAAGTCAATTTAATATTACTGTTAAAATAGGGTTTATTCATATGAAACTAAGTAAGTACTTAAGTATAAAGACTTAAAGAAATATAACAGACCAAATTTGTCTTAAATATAGATGCAAGTTTTTTTTGGCTATACACTGGACCGGTTATCGGTTACAGTTAGCCACTGTACTGTTCACAATATATACATGTATAAAGGTGGGTTGATACGTTGGTCACTGTTGAAAAGGTAATATTTGTGAAACAACTTCTAACCTTTAATATTTATGTATTTTGCACTTTGTACTGTAAAAATGGCGTGATGCCATGCCTATAAATTTAATTAATGGCCAGTTTTGTATGATGTTTATATTTTGAAGCATTGTAAGGCACATGAATATAAAATATATTTATTACGTTTCTAGTTTATATTTCAAGACCGTAAACATATTACTATAGCTAATTATTATTGCATAGGACAAGTTAATATTTTCATACAAATGAGCTGTTTTAAATTAACATCTCAAATTGATCAAGATTTTGTTTTTTTTTTAAGAGGAATCCGCTGTAATTGAAGTAATTCAATATATATTTTAGTATTAATTGTTTTTAATAATGCCCTTTTTAATAATTAGCAAGAGTATATATTTTACTTTCTTTTTGTTATTGTAAAGAAAATCTCGACTGAAAGATATATAGCATTTAAATTGTAGTAAAAGTGAAAATTACTAATTGTAGAAAAAATACTGTAACCAATTTGTTGATCAATTCGACCGAAGCACTAGAGGAAAGAGGCTTTAAAAAACTTAGGGCCAGTTCCATATGGAGCGCGTCTAATCTGTTACGCGGATGACACCCTAGTCGTAGCCCGGGGGGGGAATTGGAAGGAGGTGGAGCGCCTGGCCACGATGGCCACAACCCTCGTGGTCAGGCGCATAAGGAGGTTGGGCCTCAAGGTGGCCCTCGAGAAGACTGAGGCCCTGTTATTCCACGGGCCTCGGCGGGGGCCACCTCCTGGGGCCCACATAATGGTGGAGGGCGCCCGGATTAGGGTGGGGGCCAAAATGAAGTATTTGGGCCTCACCCTGGACGGGCGCTGGCGGTTCGAGCCCCATTTTGCGGGGCTCGGTCCGCGAATTGCTGGGGTGGCGGCAGCACTCGGCCGGTTGCTCCCCAATATTGGGGGGCCGGGTGCCGGGTGCCGGCGACTTTTCATGGGAGTCGTGCGGGCGATGGCCGCCTACGGGGCACCGGTCTGGGCAGACGCCCTCGGTGCCGCCAACGTGCGCACGCTGCGCAGTGCGCAGCGCACGGTGGCACTGAGAATGATCCGGGCGTACCGGACGGTGTCCTCGGCGGCGGCCTTTGCGCTCGCCGGCTCCCTTCCTTGGGAGCTGGAGGCAGGTGTTCTCGCCGCTGTGTACGAATTCACGGCGGCGAGGAAACGTAGTGGGGAGCCTCCGGCTCCCAGGGAGATAGGGTGCAAGAGACGGCAATTGCGGGAGGAGGCAGTCGAGAGGTGGATGCAGGACCTGGCGGACGCGCGCTACGGAACGTACACTGTTGACGCCGTCCGCCCGGTCCTGCGGGAGTGGATTGGTCGCGAGTGGGGCTCCCTGACGTTCAGACTGGTGCAGGTGCTGACTGGACACGGTTGTTTCGGGTGGTACCTGCACCGGATCGCTCGCAGGGAGCCGACCACCGCCTGTCACGAGTGCGGCGCTGAGGAGGATACAGCGCAGCACACTCTGTCTGAATGTGCTGCATGGGAGGTGGAGCGCCGCACTCTGGCGGTGGCGGTAGGAGAAGATTTGTCGCTGCCGAGCGTGGTTTTGTCCATGCTCGGCAGCGAGCAGGCATGGCGAGCAGTGGCCTCCTTTTGCGAGGAAGTCATCTCGCAAAAGGAGGCGGCGGAGAGGGCCCGCGAGGCGGACCCCCTCAGTGGGCGTCTTCGCCATCGGAGGACCGGCAGGAGGAGGCGGCGCTTTGCCCAACTCCTCCTGCCACCGTAGCCGGACCTGAGGGGATGCAGTCGGGGGGCTCATCCCCTCATTGCACAGGTCTGGCGGACGTGGGGGAGGCAGTTGGTGTGTGCCCAGCTGCCTCTCTATAGGTAGGAGCCCGGCGGCCACCTTCCGCTGGGCGGACCGTTGGGGCGGCTATCTAAGGGGAATAGCTTAGATCGATCCCTTGCCGCCCCAACATCACGGTCTGTCGGTACACCGTGGGGTTTTAGTCCGTGCGAGTCGGACATAACCCACTCTCTCCCCCGGCTCTTATAAACATTTCATTCAACAGACGAAAGTAGTCTTCATAGTAGCGCTGAAATTTTCTTTTTGTTCATCAGCGCCAACGTCATAACCATAAGTTAAAGGTTATTTAAAACGGGAATGGAGACTTCCAGAGGCACTTTAAAAATCACAACATCCCCACAGATGTTCTAATAAAATAACCTATTATATTAATCCAGAAATAGTTCATTAGCTACTGGTTTATTGTACTCAATTCTATACAAAAAATTAATGGAGTGTGCACGTATTTGTACATTTATTTTTCGAAGGCAATTTATGATGTTCTTGTTGCACCTCTCCGTTCCCCTAGTTCGTTTTATATATTTTATTCTATTCATGAGTGTGAAAGGTTGTCCCATAATAGGTTGTAGTTAAAACTGATAAACGTTCTAGACTTGGGTAATGTCACCAGAATCTTTTTACAGTGATATTAATTGAAAAGTAAATTATTTAATGGAGTTCGATTGTGCTTTCTTAGATTACGATACAAACGCTGTTCTTAAATATATAAATGCAATGAATACGCCATTATTTTAATTTAAACAGTTTATTTACTAAACATAAGTGATATAGCCATATATTTAAAAACTTAATATCATAAAGTTACTTCAAATATATCAGAAATATTTCTTTCTAGTTAATTGTAGGTTAACTTTGAACAATAAGTTTTTCTCCGAAATGACTACAGCAAGGTCTTAACAGCTTCACCGGACTACTAAGGCGAGCGCTTAAGGCACTCAGCCGATTTTACAACCAGCTCAAGGCTGCACTGCACCCCTCGGCGTGGCGGTTGCCTGTTACATGCAAAATCGCAACCTATCTTAGCTAACCTAGCTAACTATTCATATATGTATGAGTTGTTGAAACGTATATGTGTACCAAGTATACACGCCCCAACAACTCTTCCATATATTTATTATCGGAAAATTGAGAGTTTTTCAGTTCGATAAGGGAAAAAAAAGTAAACCCTTCCACTTTCATGTGTAAGCGTGTAGGCGTACACGTGTGTGGGGGTGATCGTGTAGTGTTGTAGCGGTGATGTGTATTTGTGTGTCACCGTATCGCGCAAGCAACGCACTCAAGGGCTCCCTACCGAGGGATCGAACCTAGGCTTGAGCCGTTGACGCGGGAGGCCTAATCGGGTGAACAATAAGTGTACAATATAAATACTAAGAGTACTGATGAGCGAACCAAGTTCAAGTTTGACACGATTTCCTACTTATTTTGTAGTATTGTAATACATTGATATTTAATTACGAGTAATTATGTTGTCTCTAATAACCTCTAAAATACAATACTAAGAAAACATCATTGTAGTAACATTGGTTACAATATATGCCACCGTTTTTGCAGTCACGTATGTGTTCGACAGATAGGTAAATATTTTTTTTTACATGGTTTTATTATTTTAGCAAAATTACGTCTTTGCCAAATAACTAATTTCACGTATTTATTATGTATCTGTACTACGTAGGCAGTTATTAAATTAAAAAAAAACATTGTTCATATAGTATGGCAATTAGAAGAACTATTTGTGAAGAGAATGATGATTGACTTTTAGTTCCAAACATTACCTACAACTAGAGATCAAAATCAAAAATACTCTATTCACTTTAGGTCCTAAGAAGGCACTTATGAACGTCAAAAACTACCACCTGTTCGGAAACAACCCAGTCATCGAGAAGAACCGGCAAGAAACTCGATCTGGTTTATCTTTTTAATATGTATAAAATTTAGACTATATTACATACATGACAGAAAAGTTTTTAATGGAGTTGAATTTTTTAACCAGTCAATCATAAACACCCTAGTCTATGTTTACAAATATATTTAGATTTACAGTAGCAACCATACCGGCACGAACGAAGAAGTTCGAAAATCGTTATCTATGTCGTACTGTGAAGATGTGGAATAGCCTCCCAGCCAGTGTGTTCCCTTCCTCTTATGACATGGGGTCCTTCAAACGAGGCGTGAAGAGGCACATGTGCAGGTCGGCATGATGACGATGACTGTCGTTGTTATTTAACAGCGTCAGTCACCGTTATCTGTGGACTGTACTGTACTTAACATCAGGTACCGTACAGTCGTTTTGCCGTACCAGTTTAAAAAAAAACAAATATTTGTGAATTAACTACGAAAACCCTTTAAGCAATAAGATTTTCATATAATATAAAACCTTGTGGTATTAAAGTTTTTAATTTTTTTGTTTCTACTCTAACTGACCGAACGAAACGGTGGTGGTACTACCCCGGACGAGTTGACCCATTCATGCTGAAACCAGTTATAGTTACCACCTACAAAATACCTACACCTACATTCAACAATTTTTTTCAAAGGAAATTCTTTTTTTGTTAATCTAAGAAGTACAGACACTATATTTACATTTTGATTATATGTATAGATGTTGCGAGGGTATCCGCATGGACTCCTATAACAAACTTGGCTTTTACCAAATTTTTTGTCACATGGTAACATAACTTCGCCTAACATAATTTATGATTTTCGCGTACCGAAGATGGACTTGAATAGTACTAGTAATCATATAAGGATTCTATCACTAGTATATTAAGCAATCCACGTATTCCGGAATGGAATTATTTATCATATTTTATTGAAATATGCATTGCATACGAAGTTACTATATAATATTTTTGTCTATATTTTAAAAGGTAAATTAGAAGCGTACTACACGCAGACATACGTAAGGAAATATTCTGTAATTATTTGATCCCAGTCACATAGATCGGCTCTTTACCAATAGAAAAAATACAGACTAAGTCGGCGAAAAAAAAAACAGCCCCCGATTTAATATATACCAATAATCAATATTACATTCAAACAATAAACTTAATCTTTGTTTTGTTTGGATAGTTTTTGAACTTTTTTAGTTAATTAAATGATTTTTTAATAGTGTTGTGATTGCGTCCTAAAACAAGAGCTTAGAAAAATATAAATTGTGATAAGTGTATTTAAAATACGGTACTTGTTTTAAAAAAATCTTAGTCCGTTGAAGCTGTTAAGACGTTGCTGGGTCAATAGAGTAGTCATTTCTAAAAAAAAATTGTTTTAAAATATAGCGCTTTCGTCAGGGTAAGCTTAGTTGTTAATTCTCGATACATGGATTTCATTGAATTTACTAATACAATATTGATTTTAAGGATTGATACAACATCTATTATCCTGATAAATGTTTAGATTAATGAGCAAACTATTAAAATCTCGAAATTGGATATGTTTTGTTAAATTATTAATGAATAAAACGCAACATATAACATTATTGTAAAATATACTTTTAATCGATTTACTTACACAATGTATTTTATTATGTAGTTATAAACGTATGTAACCTAAGTCATTGAACATGATACACAAAAGTCTTACTAAAAATAATAAACGAAATTGTTTAGAGCAAGATATTGTTTATACTGTTGTTTTACTAGTTCCCAAATATTATTGACTAGCTGACCCGTGCAACTTCGTATGCACCAAATCGGTTATTACCTGTTTCAATTGTATTTTTAAACGCGAAAAGTCTTAATAAACGTAAATCCCAACGACATCTACCGTTTTCAATTGTAAATCCGAACTATACAGGGAGTCACTCAATCATACACCCAGTTGATTTGTGAGAAATCTTTTAAAATATGCCTATAACCCGTTCGCAGCATCACCTACTGGGTCCAATTAAGATAAATACTAACCTACATATATTGCCGATAAATGTCTTCCCAGTTTAAATGAATTTTTGTCAATTTCAATTACATTCTTTGTGATTAACTATTGAAAGTATATTTTTGCAAAAATAAACATGACGCAATATTATCTAACATTGAAAAAAAAAATCGAAATCAGATTGGTGGTACTAGAGATTCCCTAAATACAAAAAGATAAAAATATGAAGTACAGCTTAATAATTTAACTTTTCTATCCATATGTTGCACAAAGAAAAATTACCAAAATCCGTCAAGAATTCCATGAACTACAAATTTTTAACTTTCGTCAGTTATCCCTTGTGTATTACGAGACAAAAAGTATCCTAGATGTAATTTCGTAATATTAGTTATCACTATGTTAAGTTTCGTCAAGATTGGTTCAGTACTTTCAGAGTGATGCGTGTTCATAGGGACAGACAGACTGACAGACAAAAATTGTAAAAAGATTATTTTCGGGTTCTATATCGATAACAGAGTCGTATCATGATTAAAATTTTCAAAAAATATTAATGTACAGATTTCGACTTGTTACAGTTTTATTATATTACTAGCTGTACCCGTAGCTCCGCACGCGTTTTTTAGATTGTATTAAAGAATTATAAGATTATCAGACTACGTACAATTATAGAAATGCTCTTTAAAAACGATTGTAAGTACGACACGCATGCCACTTACAATAACATATAATGCATACATAAGGTATATAAATACTAACAGTGTGCCTAATGAGGTTTACCATCAGCAACGATTTAGAATTTTAAACCACCATATAACTAACTTGTGCTCACTTAAACTGTTTAAGTAACTAATGAAACAATAACTTAAAATATTATTGTAAAGGTTTACATTTACAGGAAAACTAACATATACTGTGATTATAATTACGATTTTGTGACTATACAAAAAATAAACGCTTGTCTTTTCCGCAAAAAATTGTATTATGTAACTCTTTACTTAATACGTTTATGGTCTAAGATCTTTTTAGGAAGACCTCTTCTACCTTCACAATTACTAATAATTATAACGACGAATTGTAAACAATAAGCTGATAATTATCCCTCTAATTAAAAATAAATAATGAATTGAAATCTTACTAAATTTCATACAGAAAAAGTCGCGTGTAACTGCTATTCGAAAATAGAATAACCTCAAGTTTTTTTTTATAAGTAAAAGTCCCGTGAAAATCGGTCTAACCGTTTTGGAGAAACCACTGTAAGCGAAACCATGGTTAACAGCTAGTATAGACTAAAATTGCTTTAATTACTTTTTATAAGGTCAGCTATCTGCCAGTGAAAGTTTCGTGAAGGTCTATCTAACCGTATTGGAGATAGTACTGCGGGCGAAACCCCAGTTAACAGCTAGTATAAACTAATATTGCCTGAATTACTTTTTATAAGGTCATCTATCTGCTAGTGAAAGTTTCGCGAAGATTGGTCTAACCGTTTTGGAGATAGCATTGCGGGCAAAGCCACGGTTAACAGCTAGTCTAAATTAAAATAAACTGAATTAGTTGCTATGATGTCCACTATCTGTTGGTAAAAGTTTCGTGAAACTTAGTCCAATCGTTTTTGAGATAGCATTGCAGACGAAGCCGCGGTTAACACTTAGTCTAATTTAGAGTAGCCTTTGTCACCCGCAGTAACTTCAGCTATCTGCTAGTGAAATTCTCGTCAAAATCGGTCTAGCCGTTTCGGAGATTACCCGGAAGAAACAGACAGACAAGACAGACCGACAAAAATTTTAAAAATTGCATTTTTGTTATCAGGAGCGTGTATACGTTCATACCCAATCAGTGAAAAAAAATTATTTAGCTGTTACATACAGACACTTCATTTTTATTTTATGTATAGATAGCAATAAATATAATAATAATAATAGATTACAAAAAGAAACAGTTAACTCTAGTAGTGGTAGAGCCACGCTGAAGCTATTATTGGTTTCAGCCTGAATGGGTCGGCTTGTCCAGGGTAGCACCATCCTCTCACAGAAAACCGACGTGAAGTAACAGTGCTTACATTGTTGCGTTTCGTTCGGTCAGTGAGAGCGCCGGAGACCCATCTCCCCTCCCCTTCCTTCTCCTCTTCCTTCCCCTCCCCCTTTCTCTCCGTTCGCACAAACACAGGCTGGCAACGCACTTGCGATCCTCTGGGGTTGCTAGTGTCTATGGACGGCGGTGATCGCTTAACAACAGGTGACCCGCATGTTCGTTTGTCTCCTATATGACATATAAAAGAAAGAAAAAAAAAGTTAATTTACAGTACGAGAGGTAGCGAATTACTATAGACTAAAATCCAGGAATCCAGTATTTTAAGTCTACTTTGATTTTTTATTAACATGTGTCCTTATAAACTTAAGATTAATTAGTTGGATTTAATAAAATACTAGCATGATTGTAATACAAGAAAATAATAATCATAAATTAGCCATTCTATATTTTAAGCTCAATAACATCATTATAAGTATTCAAACCAATAATTTTAGATAATGCAATAAGGTCTCTAAGAACATTATTAATTTGCTGGCCATCATGGTGATTCGAACATTCAATCATTCAAGACAATCATCTGAAATCTGGTTTTAATGGCCAAAAACCTATAGAATGGACAATTACGTGACCAATAGTGATATCGGTACGTTCTCTAAAAATAACTATAAAAAGAATAACTTATACAATTGTAAAAAATATCGGCGTTATTACAAAAAAATTAAATACGTATTGAATACTTGCTTTAAAAAGGTTACGTTCGAAATGTACCGCGCTCGCTGAATGTTCGCCATGTTACTCTTTTGTCTCGCTTTGGTTAGGTTAGGTTACACTAGCGAAAAAAGGATAATGCGAACTTGCCTATCAATGACATCCCTACAATAAACCAGAGAATGCTAACTCATCTCGATTATTAGTTTCCTTTAATCTTTATAAAGAACTCGTGGTCTAAATTGAATAAAGTACTTTCGATAACATTTAGATGATTTGAAGAAGCTTGATTTTGTACTGCTTTATACTTTGTAATATACATATGTCTTCTCTAAGTGTACGAAAAGCGATCACTCTTTGTACGTGGAAATACAGGGAATTGCAATAAAGTATATTTCACTTTCTTTACGTTATAATTCACGTTTATTTATTTTAAGTTATAATCAGCCAATTCAAATTGTAAATAATGAAATTAGTGTCTGTCAATGTGGGATTACTTATCTTGATATATGTAAGCCAAATATGCTCAACCTATTTGGTGTTTTGACCCAATAAATAATTAAAAGTGCGAAATGTCTCCTCTCTCATAATAGTATGTTAATTTAACGTTATTCGGCGACGATTCGTTCATTTGTCTTTATTGCGGCTTACGAAAGTGTTTTTGAATGTAACATACTACAATAAAAGGATGTTTCATGTACGGGTAATTTTTTTCTGATTGCGTTCTCTAGGTTGATAATCGTTGACATAGACTTTGTCTTACGTCGATGGATTTGTCCAAATTCAATGGATTTCTTTCGAAGATTTGGACAGCCATAATAAACACATTAAAATGTGTTAAGTCATAGAAATCTGACTGTCTCCGTAAAGTTTCTTACTAAGTTGTGAACAATGTTAGGTATATTTGTGATCATAACAATTTTGTAGTCGTTATCTTGACATAAATTTCGAATGCTTGTAATCTCGTTATTTGAAGAAAGTATTGTGATAAGTAAATTTGTTCACATATACAAAGAACTTGAAATTGAAGATCTATCACAAGTTGTACTTTAGATAAGGAATTATAATTATTCAACATAGTGATGACGAGTAGAACATTGTGTTGTCAGAAAACAATTACCTAACTAACTATATAAATAATTGTATCTTGTTGCTGGTTATTTGGAAGGTTTGTGACATGAATTTAATATAAAGCGTACTGGAAACCCATATTTTATTTATTTCCTTTATAGTAAGTGATAGAGCCACGCTAAAGCTATTACTGGCATGAATGGGTCGGCTCGCCCGGGATAGTATCATCCTCTCACCGAAAACCGATGTGAAGAAACAGTGTTTGCATTGTTGCGTTTCGTTCGATCAGTAAGAGCGCCGGAGGCCCACCTCTCCACACCTTCCTCCTCTCCTCTTCCCTTCCTTTCCCCCCAACAGAAGCTGGCAACGCACTTTTTAATATCATATAGGAGGCAAATGAACATGCGGGTCACCTGATGTTAAGAGATCACCGTCGTTCATAGACACTAACAACCCCAAACTTGCGACTGCCCTGGTGTTGCAAGTGTCTATGGACGATGGTGATCACGAAACGTCAGGTGACCAAGTTGACCTATGATATAAAAAAACATATATAAGGCAAGCACTTGCTCCTCATTCCTACATTATAAAAAAGGTACACTTAATTCCGACCCATGTAACTTAGGCTCACTTATGTTCATGAATTAGTATAAAAAAAAAACAAAAATATTTTATTTCATACAGAGTCTAAAAGGCGCATACGATCATTAAGCTAACAACACTCTAGTGTGTACAAAAAAAAATTATTTTATCTATATTCTTAGCACAGGAAGATTCACACGAAATATTGTGAAATAGAAACACTAAAAATTACTAACTATCCAAAGAGATTGCACGATGTTATTTACAATTTGGAAATAAAAAAGCTGATTATATCTTAATATATTTAGAAGTTGCACAATCTTTAACCTATTGGCCGACATAATTGATACAAAATTTTTGTAAAGTTGTAACGTCTCGACTAAAGATTATTGTGATTCGTAATACACCATTTTTATTGGCGTAACATGTAAAATATATTTAAAAAAATATTTATTGATATTTAGGAATCGAGATGGAGCATCTATGGATATAATTAAACGTAGTAATTGGGTGGATGTGAAAACCCTCAGATTTGAAGTTAGGCATAGAAGTAGTATCAGACTAAACCCCCCTTGGTAGCGACTCAAGCCTAGGTCCGTTCCCTCGGCGTGGAGCCCTCGAGTGGGCTGCTCGCGCGATACAGGGACACAAAATTTTTCATCGCTGCGATAAAATTACTCATATCAACCCCCACACACGTACACGCATACACGCTTACACACGGAATTGGAAGGGTTTTATTTTTTTCCTTTATCGGACTGAAATAGTTCAGAAAATTATCCGATGCGAAATATATAGAAGCTGTTGAGGTATGTATGTTTGGTATATATATATATGTTTCAACAACTCATATATGTATGAATAGTTAGGTCAGCTCAGATAGGTCGCGAATCGTATGTATCAGGCAACAGCCCAAGCCGAGATGTGCCGTGCACCCTCGAGCTAGTTGTCAAATAAAATCAGCTGAGTGCATTAAGCGATCGCCTTAGTAGTCTGGTGAAGCTGTTAATTACCTTAGTAGATCAATAGCGTAGTCAAGTAAAAAAAAAGCATAGAAGTAATACGAGGTTTATTTTTGAATAAAGTGTATCATTGTATATAATACTAGCTGTTCCCGCGACTTCGTGAAATAGTTACTGTGGTTTTTTTTTTCAAAATGAAAACGCTGTTGATCTGGAAAGGTTTTTACAGCTTCACTGAACAATTGAGGCAAGCGCTGAAGGCACTCAGCTGATTTGGGATGTTTGGGCGACTCACAAGGGTGCACAGCACACCTACGGTTTGGGCTTTCGCCTGTTTTGTGCAAAGATTGCGACCTATCTGAGATAACCTTTTTTTTTTTAACGTGGAGAGAAAATCCTCATGGACTGGCAAGCATCCGGGGGGAAGCCCGACTTGAGCCGCCCACCACCTACGTGCTAGCCACGCAGGGGTGGGGCCTTACGGCGACTCTAACCGGCTAAAACTCCACGACAACCTACGCCGCACCGAGGGAGTGTCGCGGGACAGCGCGAGCATGCTCCGCGACACCCCCGGCGGCAGGCGTTTCCCACGCCGCACCCGGCTGAGGCAACACGGTTGCAAGACTGCCTCCCAGCCCGCCGAACCCGTGCAATGGTAGTCCAGGCCCCCCGACCCTTTCCCCCTGGGTTCAGTTAGCAGCGGTGAGGCTAAGCCGCGCCGCCGCCGTCCCACGATTGATTTTTTACAGAGGTTTACTCCTCCTCCACCTGAGCCACCCTGCGGTCCCCTCCGGCCTACGCTAACCTACGCACCCCCCTTTACCTCAATCCTAACCTACCCTACCTATCTCAGACCCTACGCCCGCCAATCCCATGGACTTGCCTACTCACTAAGTAGGTAGGCGAGCCAGATATTACCTACCCGTTCCCCCCCCATTCCCCCAACCTAACCGTCCCTAAGCCTAACCATCCCTAACCCTAACCAAACCTACCTACCTACTCGGTCCCTACGCCCACTTAACCCCTAGTCTTGCCTAATTACCGTGTAAGTAGGCGAGCCAAAGTTTTCCTAATCCTACTCCCCCCATACCTACGTAGCCTACATGGGAGGGTCCCTCAGGGCGGTCCCGGGTGAAAGTCACCTCCACCACGTCTGCGACGCCGCGCGCCGCGTCGACGGATGATAGGCGCCTCTACACTCTGCTCGCGTTGCCTTTCAGCTTCCTCTTTCTGCGACATAACTTCCTCGCAGAAAGTGAGCATCGCGTTCCATGAAACGTGGTCCTTAACCATGGCCTGGACCACAGCAGCAAGGGAGAGGTCTGTTCCCACTTTCGCAACCAGGATAGCACGGGCATTGGCCCACGCTGGGCACTCCTGGAGTGTATGCTGCGCCGTATCGAGATCGCAGTCACTACAGTGGTGGCACTTTGGTGTCGGTTCCCGTCTAACTATCTAGCACAGGTATTTGCCGAAGCACCCATGGCCACTGAGAATCTGTGTTAACCTGAACGTTAGCGGGCCGTGTTTTCTGCCAATCCACTCTCGCAACACAGGTTGTATTGCTTCAACCGTCCGGTGGCCGCTTCTTGCCGAGGCTACTTTTTTCTCCTTTTGCTTTTTTTTCTGAGATAACCTAAGCTAAGCTATACTAGATATACGTATATGAGTTATTGAAACATGCAGTACTAAACATGCGTGCCTTAACTCCTATATATATTTTGTGTCGGAAAAAAATCCTCAAAACTATATAGGATAGGATAGGATAAGGAAAAATAAGGATAGAACTCTTTGTCGTTTATTTCTCTGAAAAAAAAAAAAAAAAACAGCGTATAGGCGTGCACGTGTGTAATGTTGTAGCAGTGATGTAAGGTTTCGTGTCAGTGTATCGCGTGAGCAGCGTACTCAAGGACTCCACGAGTAAGCCAACCTAGGGAACGAACCTAGGTTTGGTTAGGGTTAGAGATTGTTAGGAGGGTGCTGGGTAGGTATCCTTTGCCTTGTCTACCTACTCGGTGGGTAGGCAAGTCCAGGGAGTGGAGGGTGTAGGGATTGTGATAGGTAGGGTAGGGTTAGGATCGTGGGGTACGGGGGGGGGGGTGCGTAGGTTAGCGTAGGCCGGAGGGGACCTCGGGGTGGCTTGGGCGGAAGAAGAGTAAACCTCGGTAAAAAATCACCCATTGGGTGGCGGCGGAGCGGATGGCCTCTAAGCTGCCAGCCGTACCCAGGGGGAAAGGGTCGGGGGGCCCGGACTCCCATTGCACGGGTTCGGGGAGCTGGGAGGCAGCCTTACAACCGGGTTGCCTCAGCTGGGTGTGGCGTGGGAAACGCCTGCCGCCGGGAGTTGTTTCGGAGCTTGCTCACGCAACCACGGGACACTCCCATAGTGTGGCGTAGGTTGTCATGGAGTTTTAGCCGGTTCGAGTCGCCGTTTTTGGCCCCACCCCTGCATGACTCGCACGCGGGCGTGGGCGGCTCAAGTCGGGCTCCCCCGGGAGCTTTGACAGTCCATGAGGATTTTCTCTTCACGTAAAAAAAAGGGAACGAACCTAGGCTTGAGCCGCTGCCGAGGGGGCCTTAAACTGATGTGCGGGAGCGAAATTTACCTCCAGACTAAGGCGGCGTGATCTGTGGTTAGGCGAGCGTGGGCATGAACACGCTCAGTTTGAAGAAACAAGCTGACGTCATTGAATCTGGAGGGTCGGTAAAAATGTGTCGTGGTCGTCTTCTATACTGCGCAGCGTTGGGTACGGGTTCATAGTTCGCGGCGGATACCACTTAACGGATACGTGTGAGTGATTTTATATACGCCCAGACAGAAGGCATCTCCAGGTCCCTGTGGATATCCTTATTCCGGACGTACCATGGGGCACCGGTGATTTTACGTAGGGCTCGGTTCTGGAGAACTTGCAATTTGTTAATACGAGTTTGCACGCGTGCAAAGACCGGACAACTGTACGTCATTATCGGACGTATGCAAGTTTTATAAAGTGAGTTTATCTCTGAGGGACATTTTATGACAAAGCAAATGATGGAGACGGCCCAAGTCCATAGCGGCTTTGTTTCGCACTCTATATGTGTGTGAATTGAAATTTAAGTGTTTATCTATAGTGACGCCGAGATATTTGACCTCGCCGGCCCAAGGTACCCCGTTTTCGTATAGCCTGATGGGCGTTAGTTTATTAGCGCGTTTCTTAGGATCGAAAATTATCGCGACGCTTTTTTCGGGATTTACTTCTATACGCCATCGAAGAAACCAGTCACCGAGTGTGCTAACGGCTGTTCTGATGCGTTTGCTGAGCCAATCCAGCCGCCAGCCAGAAGCGTAGATAACCGTATCATCAGCATAGCAACATACCTCAACTCCCAAGAACTCAGGTAGGTCTCTGATGAACAGATTGAAGAGCGTGGGCGCGAGTATGGAGCCTTGTGACACATCTGAGCGTTTCGGATGGGGCAATGATAGTTCACCGTCCACTCTAAAGCGAAAGGTTCTATCGGTAAGGTCTAGTTACTGTGGGCTAACTCTAACATGCAACGAAAGTTCTCAAAAGGATAAACGATTTTGAAACATTTTTCATTGGAGCTTCGTTCGTATTGGTCTTAGTGTGATAATATATAGCATATAGCTTTCTTAAATAAATGAGCTCTCTAACACTGAAAGAAGTTTTCAAATCTGACCAGTAGTAAGTAGTTCCTGAAATTAGCGCGTTCAACAAAACGAACCCTCTAGCCTTATATTATTAGTACAAATTTTAAACTTAAATTGTGAACAAGTACAATCTTCTATACTATAATAAAACTGTAACAAGTCGAAATCTGTACATTAAATATTTTTTGAAAATTTTAACCAGGGTAGACTATGTTATCGATATAGAAGCTAAAAATAATCTTTTTATAATTTTTGTCTGTCTGTCTGTCTGTCCCTATGAACACGCATCACTCTGAAAGTACTGAACCAATCTTGACGAAACTGGACATAGTGATAACTAATATTACGAGATTACATTAAATATACTTTTTGTCCCATAGAACGCAAAGGTGACCACCACCGTCTATAGACACTAGCAACACCAAGTGTATCGTAAGTGCGTGGCCAACCTGTATATGAGGGAGGGTGAGGGTAAGGGAAGGAAAAGGAGGAAAGGGGAAGAGAGGTTGGTCTCCGACGCTCTCACTGACCGAAGGAAACACTACAATGCAAGCAATATTATTTCACGTCAGTTTTCTGTGAGAGTGTGGTATTAGCCCGAACGAGACAACCCATTCATGCTGAAACCAGTTACAGCTTCAGCGTGGGGCTACCACCTACACAAATTATCAATATATTAATAGACAGAATTTAGAACACCTGGTAGCTGATTAACGTTGTATTTTTAATGCGCATTTTGATTTAATTAATTTTGATTTATGAATAAGTTTAGGAACATTTTTTTTCAGTAAGTTTTAAACGCATTTAAAAACATGAATCATACGCCTGCTTATATGTTTTATAAATAAAAAGAATTAATTTCAAACAAATTATTTTTTTTCCACAGCAAAGTTAAATTTTCATTTTATTAAACATTATTGATATTAAGATTTCACTATACACAATCAAACAACGATAAACGTAAATGTATGACTTAGGACTGACGCCATCTTAAATATATGCGTCGATAACATACGCTGCTCCAATTATCGCTATCTTTATCGTGCAGCCAGTACTGCACTAAACTATAGCTAAGTTATTCTATACACATATTATTTTTATAGCAATAAATCGGTCTAAATATTGGGTAAATAACTGAATTAGTCTGAAAGATGAAATTTTTGTTGAAATAGTTTTTCAATAATAATTTCAGTTTAATAACGTTTCAAAGTTAGTGAAAAAAAAAACATCCTAAAATTAAAATTATTTAAAAATCAATACTTTTGTCTGTAAAGGTACGATATACACATAAACGCAGCGTTTACCGGCAGCCAGGTAGCTCGCACGTAATTCGGATGAATATAATATATAAAGCTGGCTTGATGGATTCTTTCCGGTATGACCTCTGCCTATGTAGGCAATTTCGTCAATATCAAGTGTGACAAATACACGTTATGAATTTAATGCCAAATATTCAGTGTAACAACGTAGAATAATCTACAATAGAAACATATCAACATAAATAAATTACCAAAAGGTGATAGGCACTATGTTGTGAGTGTTACAGAGATTATTTATAAAAGTATATTGGAAATATATTTAAAATTCGTTTTCCCCACAGTTTCTAACTCTTAAACAATAGTTACAAGCAAGTGACAGTTGACGCTTCGACGCGATGTTTGACGCTTCGACACGGTGTTCATATATTTTTCTTCAATACAATGGAGTATAAAAAGGTTTTAATACAAGTTGAAAACAGTTATGATAAAGTGGTAGAGATGCTTATTTAGTTTTACGTAGTTTTGTTTTTATTTTAATTGAACCTGGTAGAACTACGAACGGGTTCTAGGCTTATTTAAAAAAAATCACATATAATCTGGGTACATGTTTAAGTCCGTGGATAGTTTGTATTCACAATTGGAAGTAGTAGTTGTGGCTGCAATTGGGTATCAGTTTTATTCAATTTTTTCGTGTTTAAAGATACAATTGAAACCAGCAATAACCAATTTGGTGCAGACGAAGTTGCACGGGTCAGCTAGTATAATATAAAAATGAATCGCTGAATGTGTTGCTACGCACAAATATCGAAGAACAGTTGAATCGATTCCGCTAATTCTTTTTTTGTTGTGTTTGAAATTGTCTGGACTAGGTTCTTATACAAAAAAGTGTATATTTTAATATACTTTGGGCGGAAAGGAGTTCGCGTGCACTGCTAGTTATGAATAAAGTCAAAACAAAGAACCCGATTGTGAAAAAAATGAAGAAATTGAGACAATCACCTTTTTGTGACGTTTGTCAGAAAGTCGATTATGTTCTGAAGAAGTGTCTCATTCAATTCATTTGGGCAAAACTTAATAGCTGCTTTCGCTTGTAGCATGCTAGACGTTTGTATGTTCGGTAAGATATTAGAGAATACGTTCAGTAAAGAGGCGGCTAGTTTGCTTAGATAACTTGCATCTATTAGTAAATATTTTAGTTTAACCACAATTATGTACATATTTAGGTTAGGGTACAATAGGACTCCCATGAGCGAACTGCATAAAGACGAAGACAACACAAGACAATTGCAAAACATTGATTTTTATTCACTGACGTCATACGTATATACCAAGCCTAAGTCACTCTTATAATTAAAACGAATTTAACAACAATTTACATATTAAAGTCTAGTCTAGTTTTATCTGTCTCATCTAGTCTACTACAACTGTTGTAGATATATTATTCAGTTTTTACGTTAGTTTATCGACCTCAAAACGATTTGGATTCTGATATTTATCATTTATAAAGCAACGGTTCTGCATTTGATTAAAAAAAATCGATGACTTCTCTGCTAATAGTTTATATAAGACTTCTTTGAATAGCGTACATCTAATATCACACTATTAATATATTTAAGTTATGTAAAGAATACTGTTAAAATTCATATTTCTTAAATTGTTGGTGTGGTAGTTTGAAAATGTACATCGGATTACTGAATAAGTTTGTGTCTAATTAAAATTCTTTTATTCCGCGTTTCACATTTTATAATTAATAACGTACATCTTTATGATATGTTGTTTTATACATATTGTACTTATGATGACTTAAATATCCAGCTTAATTGTAATTACTCAACTCAAAATTTAATTTTATAACGGACTATTAAAATGTTTAATTATTATCCCAGATATAAACAGAGATTTTTATTCATTTCAACCTGCTTTATTAATTATCTAACTATGTTTTACGTTTACAGCCTGGTTACATTTTTACTTCTCTCTTTAATTTTTTATTTTGGCCAAGGATGTTGGCTGGTAAGACCTCTATTTGACCTGGATTTTGGCTAAACACGGAATGCACTCAGCCGAAATGATACCTTGCTGTAGTTTACCAAAGTAGCTAATCTCGGCTTGGTATTGTTTGTCTTGGATGCAAAGTCGGCCATTTAAAGTCGAACTAATAATGCAAGCGCACTAACTATGTTTGAATTCGTTAGTGCGATAGATATGCGTAACTCCCCATATGTGCTGCATAAATGTATTTGTGATTCTGTTTAAGGCTAGCTAATCAAAAAAGGCCTATATGGAATCTAAGTACCTACCTCCCCTATAATTGTGTGGGTGTAAGATGCAATGTCGTGCGTGTTGTCTGCTAGTGAGTGTGTTCTCCCTTTATCGTACAATTAGTCTTTTCGAGCCATCCATGCCCGAGTATCGGACCTATGTTTGCGAGTCACCGCGAGTGCACAGGTGTGGCTGTGAGCACGAATTATTTATGAGATTAGAGGTTACGAATCGTCTGCTACCGTTATTTTATCGGAAGGATCGGTAAAAATATCACGTATCTATTATATCTGGTTATGATCTTAGTTCAATTTAGAGTTTGTAATATAATGGAGTTTCGATATTTAATTTTGACACGTTTAAACAGGAATTTTAGAATCTGATTGACAGCAGAGATTAGGTTTTGATTTATAGAAAGGCAGCATAAATTTGGATATAATTTCAAGGCAGCATTCAATGACATTATAACTAAAAAGCTATAGATACGTTACTTACATGATATTTTGACAAAAGAGATGACATGAAGGCGCACACATATACAATCTACCTTAGATAAAATGTGGAAGTAAGATGGCATATTCTCGATATCGGTAGTGGAAAAGAAATAGTCATATTTTGCTTCGAAGCGGATGGATTGACGGGACAGCCGTTAAAAAGAAGCTAGCTCTAGTCAAGTTTTAGCAAGGCGCTGTCGAAGCGCTTATTACGTGTCTATAGTTATAATATCATTAGCAGCATTAGTTGGTTGTTTCCAAATTATCTAAAGAAATGAGAGGTGTGAGGGCAGCGAAAGTGGGCTTCGAAGCGTTAATACGGAGAATCTGCATTTAACACGCAAACCTGAAACTATTATTGTGGAATGTGTCCGTAATGAAGCGACAGTACTGCCTAATAGTAGATAAAGATTTACGTTGTGTTGGGGTCTGTAACGGTATTTTGGCTTCACCTTTGTCGGATGAAGCCAGGACGCCGTACAGGTTAACCATTATTGCTATTAATAGGAGGTAAATAGTGGTTACATGTGTGTAGTTCTTATTATATATGCCTTCCAATAAAGGTAGCTTGGTCGCGTTGTGACCAAACCCGAATAAAAAAACCTTAAACACTTTCTCGTTCTTCACATCCTGCAACATAATAGACTCGGTGTCTACATGTCTCAAGATATAATAAGTATAATAAGTTTACCTTATGTATGTATAAGTCACTTATATATGTATATATAACTTACTATACGTATATATAACTTATAAATACGTAGAAATATTTAATCAAAATATTTATAAATGTCATTATAAGCAAAAAAGACAATGAATATGGCTGACTGTTGAATTCATTAAAAATGAATGACATACAATGAATTGGTTATTTGTTTTAATTATTAATTAGACCTTTTAAAATAAAGGTCAGAACGGTGTACTTGCATTTAGAATTTGATAAAAGAGTTACATGTACAGAGTGAGGCATGATTGGATTTTAACCGTAGTACCTGCCACGCCGCGTCCCCAAAAACGGAGCCGATGTATTAATTTCAATACATCTATGTGTTTGCGGCTTGTTTGTCTAACCACGGTCTGTTATACAGGTGGTAATCTAATATATTTTTTCAGTTAAACTATGAAATTACATATGTTTGTCGCAATAATTGTCTGTCGATTTCATTCAAACGGCTGCTTGGATTTTCGGTATAGAAGTCGATTACGTAGTGGAATAGAATAATAGGTCTTTTTTATTTTTTAAATTGCATATGTTTAAGGTTGCATCCAACTGTATAACAATATTATTGAGTTTTTGGCGGGATCTTGGAATGTCATGTAGTGTATATAGTCTTTATATTTTATCCATAATCTTGTGTTATTTGGCTCTATATTGTGTAATGTTGGTGGTACTTTACGTAATATAGTTTGGTTATTGTGCACAAGTAAAGTGGATCGGAAATAATACCACAGAGCATGGATTCTGGCTTGCCACAAAAACTCCCAAAAAGTTCTAACGAGATGGCCACCATCTTGTTAGTTTATTGAAATTGTATCAAGAAAGTTGTAATATTGTTACTCACTTGTAAATGGCAGTAATAGTCTACTAAATGGAAGACTGAATGCCAAAAATAAAATAGAAGAAGACCAATTATTATTATAAGATACTTGGACTTGTAGGTAAGTATGGTCGAATAGAGGTTTATTAAAAACATATTGCGAGCGGTTTGGATTGCATACTATAATCAGTGCATAAACAAGCATAGTACTTGTGTATTAATACAGTTTTATTTATATATAAATGTGTGTGAGTGATGCGACGCGGCGCGGTGTTCGCGGTCACGTTGCATGCATCGTGATTTCATACCTACTGCCTTACAATGTTGCTGTGATACGACCATAATATGATAATACAATGTTGACTAGAAGTGGTAACGCACTTGGCGTATTACGCCATTGTTGCGGTTGTGTAAAATTGTGTGTTTATATTATAGGTACACGTACAGTCATCAATTAACCTGATTAGAAGTAGACATTTTGTTTAATTATATTTACAGGCTGTTATTATCAATGCAACTCGAGTTTGTAAATGGTATAAGTACTTCTCAATAATTAATATAGAACTTAGTCTTGGTTTAATAATTGTCAGAAATATATAAGGAGTTTATTACAAAAAAGATCGGTCGGCGAGCGCGGTCCATATAATACGAAAGTAGACAAACATTTTTAAAGCAGGTATTCAATACGTATTTAACATTTTTGTAATAATACCAATAAACTTTTCAAGTAGCATTTTTGTAATGTACACTTATTCACACTTTGACAGGTCTGTAATACATTTAAAAAAATCGTTCAAAGCCTCGGGTAACAGCTCACATATAATAAGCAAAAGATGAACGAAGTAAATGACAGTATTTAATTAACCAATTAGTAGTCTAGTGTTTTAACATTCAGGGTTTGGAATAAAATATTTTTTAAATTGAAGTAATTTAGATGAAATCTTTTATGTGTCAAATAAAAATAATGTAACTAAAATCCATAAGTTCTGCATTATTTCATAGGTTATGAGTTTACATTTAATACTAAATATGAACCGCAGCTGCAATTTTTATTGTTCGGCTACTTATCTTTTAATGTAAAGGAAGTCGATGATAAAAAGAAAATGTTTTAACACAACTACTTATCTTGGATTGTAGATAAATCAAGACCTACCGCAATTCTAATGAACTGTATTACATAAACACACAAACTCGCAATATGTTATGTCAAAATATTCGTAACTCTCTAAAAATAAACGGTCAATGTTGAGTTGAGGAAGGTTGCTCATGTACGAACAATAATAATTATAATAGAATTGTTGTATAATAAGTAGGAATACATTCCTCGTATCGTTTACCAAAGCGCGATAACGACAATTCCTTTGTTCCGTGTAAAGTATAAAAAAATAGTACCTATAAAAATTTACTTAAAAGTTACAATTATAACCATATTGAACTCGAGACGTTTTTCAATCGATATAGCTACAAAAATTAAATATCTATAAAAAAAATTCGCATGTTAATTCAAGGTACTGCTCTTTCTAATTGATGCCCGTCTGGCTACCTACCACCGAGATCCCAGATGCGAAGAGTAGTGTTTAAAAAGCCTATAAAAAATAAAAAATACAAGTCATATTACTTGCAATATACACCCTTATATAGAGATATATTTGTTGACGTTAGTTGCAATGTTTGATCAAGTGTACCGTGTGAGAGCATAAATAAAATTGAACGGAACTATTACGTCAGAGCGATTTAGGCCAAACTCCGGTATGCGTCTGTGAATAGTGGCGTGGCTGGCGGCGCGACGCGACGTGGCGGTACACGGTCAGGGCACGTTTGTCCCTGACCACGGTCAACGGCATCGTTTGAAGGTGCCCTTCACAATTCTGCTACGTCTGTGCGCCTACGTAATCTATACAAATGCTTCTCTGTGAACATAGTCTGTTCCGTGTACTCAGACAATTAATTTCTTTAGACGGATGATATTGTACTTTTTTATATTTTATATATTTATAATGTTTTATATGTACGCTTACATGATAATTAACAGCAATTAGTAAATAATAAAAGTACGGAAAAGATGTCATTGGAGCCGGGAAGTAAGAATGTGACTGTCTAACTGAGAATTACAGTTTGTTTTTAGTGAACAATTTTATTTATTTTTCTGATAAAAATTAATTAAAATTGGTAGTTGGAGACTATTTTGATATATTTCTTTGTCCTTCATAGAGTATCACTTTCCCATAATTACATGCGGTCATAAACTAGATTTTTCTCGCGATTTCTTTGATGTTAATATAGTTTTTAAGAACTGTTTAAGTTTATCCATTACTAGAGTTGCTACCCATACATTTAAATACCGTTTCCTACTTTATTTTGATAAAATATACTTTATGCTTTTGCATAAAAATAGATTATACGATAATACGTTATTCTGAAACCTTTAGGAAATATTTTTTATTTACTTTTGTATATTATTTATTATCACGTCCTCATTTGTCACTGAGTATTTGCTAATGTATTTAATAAAAAAAACAATTATTAAACTATTTTAATATTGAAAAAATAGTTAAGACACTTTCAAAGGTAACCAAACGTTAACGTGTTCTAAAACCACTAAAATGTATTCAAGGAAAAATAACTTAATATAAAAATATCTTTTTATTCCAATAAAATAACTTCCCTTTGCAAAATAAAATACAATATTATGATCACATTTTGTCCATTTTTTTAATATTCAACAGGTACGCGCTTGGCCACAGTTTCACCTGATAGTAAGCGACGATGAGACCGACGATGTTTTGCGCTTACCCATTAGATGCCTATTCACTCTAGTCTTAAAGACTCTCAAGTTATAAGATGTCGGGAAGACAGACGCCGGGAGTGAGTTCCAATCCTTAGCCGTACGTATAATGAATGTGGAAGCAAACCGCTTCGTACGAATTACGGGAATTGGACGATCTCTAGTTTTTTTATACGAGCACCCTATAGATCAGCTTCAGTAAGAGGACTATGAACGCATTGCGTGTCCAATATAATGATATTTTTAGAATGTTATTCGGATTACCACGATTTTGTAGTGCTTCTGGAATGTTTGCAAATGCTAGGGTTGATGATTTTTATGCTATCATCCGTAAGAGAATAGCATCCATTCTGAGTAGACTTCGCGATAGTTCCAATAATATAATGAGAACAATGGTAGACATGTAAGTCCTTTTATGAAGCACTGGATATCTTTTGTTACATAATAGTGTGATGTTCATCTTTTCATCCTATTTCATATTAATTTGTATAAAAACACATATCAATACAGTTACTTAATTTTATTTTTAAACTTACTACCAAGTTATGTATTAGAATATAATTTGTTTTTGTGGATCCTTGTTGTCTTATAGATAAACTAGCCTCTGCCCGTGATTTCGATCGCGTGGAATAGTTACTTTGGGCTAACACTGACATGCAGCGAAAGCGCTCCAGGAAAAAAAAACCCGATTTTGAAACACTCTTCACATTCTTCATTGGTGCTCCGCTCCTATTGGCCTTAGCGTGATAATACATAGCCTATAACCATCCTCAATAAATGAGCTATATAACATTAAAATAATTTTTCAAATCGTACTAGTAATTCCTCAGATTACCCCCTAAATCATCGTAAATTCACAAACTTTACCTCTTTATATTTGTATAGATAAATAATAATAATAATAAATACATAACATAAGTAAATTAAAAAATAATGACACTATGCAATTATTCAAAACGGTTTTGAAAATTCGTATAAATCAATAGATATTAAAACTACCTCTCCAGTTAAATTGTTTTTTTTTTTCTTCGAACTGACTACGCTATTGGCCTTACTGGCCTTCACAGCTTCACCGGACTACTAAGGCGAGCGCTTAAGGCACAGACAATTTTGTTTAGGTAACATGCTCAAGGGTGCACTGCACACCTCGGATTGGACTGTTACCGAAGAAAAACCCGATCTGACCTAGCTAAACTATTTTAAGCTAATCGTACATGTATTCATTTTTGAATTATGCAATTAAAAATTGCATGATTCAAAAACACGACATGTAAATCGAAAAGAAATGTTAAATTGGTTGAATCAATTTAACTGTTGTTAATGTAGTTTTTTTAATATTTTATGCAAATATACCTTAATTTGTTTAAGGCGGTCATATAAGGTCATAAGTCTTGAATTCTGACGAACTAAAGAGACCAGGAAGGAAACCTTATTTACCGAGAGTGTTTTTAGTGGCAATTGTCGATGTAATCTATAGATAACTAGCAGTGCCTGCGAACTCCGTTCCGCTTTAAGTATATTAAAATATGCACTTTTTTGTATAAGAATGTTCTCTTGACAATAACAAAAACGATAAAAAAATAATTAGCGAAATCGGTTCAGCTGTTCTCGAGATTTACGCTTAGCAACATTCAGCGATTCATTTCTATATTATAGATAATATATTGTTATTGTAATTAGATTCCAAAGTAACTAGTCACTTGTACTAAATTCTAGTAATGCCTCATAGTAATTAATATTGCTATTGCTACTCCATCTTTGAATACCAATTTCGATCTAAAATGTAAACCCAAATATCTAAACATTTCAATATAATCGTAGCTATGTTAGAGTTACCACATTTAGGACAATACTATAGTGTTCTTAATTTAACAAAATATGTAATTTCCATTAATTCACTAGATACTTGATAACTAAATAAATGTTAAATCAACAAGTATTTAAATATTTTCAACATAGTGAAAAGACATAACGGTCTCCAATCAAATATCAAAACGGTAATTTTTAAAACAAGATATTAAAAAATAATTTATATTTACAAATTAGTATGTCCTCTACTGTGATCTCGGTTGATGTCGCATTCGGTTATAAGTGGTTAGGTATATTAACTTTTTTTTTGTGTGTCATATTGGAGGCAAACGGACAGGCGGGTCACCTGATGTTAAGTGATCACTGCCGTCCATAGACACCAGCAATACCAGAGGATTTACAAGTGCGTTGCCAGCCTGTGTTTAGAGGGGTGGGGGAAGGGGGAGGAGAAGTGAGGGGAAGATGAAGGTGGGCCTCCGGCACTCTCACTGAGCGAACGAAACGCAATAATGCAACCTGCAAACTGTTACTTCACATCGGTTTTCTTTGTGTCGGGTGGTACTACCTCGGATGAGCCGACCCATTCATGCTGAAACCAGTTATGGCTTCAACGTGGCTCTACCACCTACAAAAACTTTATTTACTTTACAATATGCGAATGTACCAAATATGTATATTTGGCAAATGCAATTTAGTTATTTCAAACCTTCATTTAGTCTATATTTTAATGAAATATAAAACATACCTTTCCCGTTTTATCTCTTAATATACCTACCGATAGATTCTACCTTCTGGATCGATTATTCGCTGTTGCTGCAACGTGGTTTTGTAACTGGTTTCCATCTCAATAAAGTCTCTGACCTTTTTAAAAATACTAGTGATCGCGTAATGACCGAAATTCAACCAAAATTCGTTAATTTTTCAAGTCTCAATATTGATAAAACTAACACACTGACACATCTGTGCAAAACATTGAACATTTGCTTCAAGACTGCCTCAGGCTCAGCACGAAGAAACTAGGGCAATATTCGTACATGTCCATTCGATCTTTTGGGCTTAATGGAGTGGAACTCTGCTATTAAATCGTTTTATATTTTTGTCAAGCATGTAATTACTAATCTTAAGGCATTTAATGAACTTTAAAATTACCACGATTCTCTGACTTGCATCTAAATCATTCTGAAATAACCACGACTCTTTGACTGTATCTAAAATATGACTAATAAATCTCGGTGACTTTTATTTTACGCTTATGCAACACGTCAAGGGAGTGAGTGATGAATTGTATCAAATTGCGATCAACCTTCTCTCCCTTTATATTGCCTCTAATGATCTCTGTGCAAAATTAAAGAAAAAAAATTGATAAGACTAAAGGTTACCTGAAACATAAGATAAGAAAATTGGGCCGTCACGGGGCGCCTGGCAGATGTGAAACGTCAAAATTGTAGGAATCGAACGAATCTCAAATTCTGGAATTCTCCAATTATATTTTACGTATGCACAGTCTTGTATGTATTGGGTATAGTCACTTGCGCATGGCATCGTGGTGTCGTCGCCACGCTAACAACCAGGTTTATCAGCGTCATAGATGTTTCACATCAATAAATAAATCGGTTGAGAAACCAAGAGGTACTTAACTGATTTACCTCTGCCTTTTTACATATAGCTGCTACATGATTTCTACATAGAGCGGTTGAATATTTGACAGTATTTGCTAAACGTTATAAAAATTCATCTTCCACCTGCAACCATCGAACACCGACAAAAAACGTTTCTGAGTCTTAATAATCTACATTGAATCTAAAGTATTAAATAAATACGTTCGGTCACGATATCCTTGTCCAGTGCATTGAAGTGTGTAACATCAGACCTCCCGCAGCATAATCATAACGTTCATCAATCCAGATAGATGCAGCTAAATTACCGACACGAAAAATATATAAGTCTTATTGAGAGTATGCTTGGTACACATATAAATTTCTATAAACCATATGAATATGCATGTATAGCTTAACTTAGATTAGCTCAGTTAGGTCAGGAATTGCATGAACTAGGCAATAGCCCAAGCCGAGATCTGCCATACACCCTTGAGCTAGTTGTCAAAACAAAATCGGCTGTGTGCCTTAAGCGATCGCCTAAGTAGTCCGGTGGAGCTGTTACGGCCTTCATATAACAATAGCGTTGTTAGTTCGAGAAAAAAAAGATAGATGCTGCGGAAATATGATTTTTGTCCTCGACGCAGCGTCTAAGTTTCTATCGTATTCGAAGCTTTCTATTACCTCATAAAATGTGTAATTTATGAGTGAAAAAACTTTCGAACTCGAGATTGTGTTTGGTTCAAATTAATTTTAGAAACCTCTCTTTATAAATCAACATATTTTATATGACTTATTCAATTAACGCGAATCACACATTAGTGTTTATCTTCTTCTTTTCCTTATCCCAGTTAAGTAGGGTCGGTACAACATTATTTCCTTTTCTTCTCTCCCCTGTCACATGTCATCTCAGTTTTACACCTTTTCTACGCATCATTTTTCACACAATACCTTTTTCGGTCTTCCTATATCCGTCTACATTCAAACTTCAGAGTTGTCTTGTTACATTGCTTTCATCTCTCTCATAACACGCCTGTACCCGATTGCTTCTCAACTTCTCTGTCACTAGTGCTATCTTCAAATTTTTAATAAATGTACAGAGATGAGTCAATTCCGGACATCACTATCGTTCACATATTGATTCAGTCTATAATAGATAATCTTTTGACACCAAAACCCGCTTGACATGGCGCTTAAATTCTCAATCCGGCAAATCGGTAATATCAATTATATTACAACTCAATATCATTGGGTAATAATATCCTTTGGGACTTTGTTGTAAAACTTTACACTATTTCCAAAAAAACTGTTACTGCTTTTACTGAGTCTAAAACATGGGGTATTTAACCAGTTTGTCACAATTTCTGTGTAAATAAATAAATAAATGAATAAATTTCTAGTATTTAGATTATGCCGTTTTTTTATGAAATCCAGCTTTACAAGGGTCTTACGGACATACATTAAATAATCAAGAATGTATTGGGAGGGCAGAGTCTTGAAGGATTCGCGAGTTCCCATGTTGTAAATTGCTCGAACTACCTGTTTTTGTAATAAAAATATGGTGTCTACCTCAGCTGCTGCCCCACAACAAAATGCCATAAGACATTAAGCTATGGAAGTAGGTGAAATAGACTAACCTAACAGTGTCAATATAAGTTAGCTGGCGAATCTTACGTACTCCAAATGCAGCAGAACTTTATTTACTTGCCGATTGTTTAACAGATGAGTCGCTACATTTTAAAATAAGCTAAACCCAATTTTAGGCGTTCCTAATATTTTACTTTATTTTTTTTTGGTTCTTAACATTTTGTACACGTAAAATATGAAATGTAACGGCACATTACATAGTTAACTGACTTTTACTTCTTTTGTACAACTGTGTATTTAACCAACTTATATATGTGTATGTAGGTACAACTGTGTATTTAAATAACTCATATGTGTATGTTTAGCTAGCTAAGACTAAAAGCTAGCTAGCTAAGGTTAGTCAGACTCTTGAAACTGCATACAATGGAACAGCCCAAACCGAGGTTCTGTAACTTTGATGTCTTATTTTTGAGCGTGTTGCCCTGTGGTTTATTTAATGCCTAAAACACTCGAACAAAACGTCCGGTCGTTATTTTTAACTTTATTTTTGGTAATCAATCTTTCAGATTATGACTGCCATTGTCACGTAGTCAATAATACTAGTGGGCGACCAGTCGTCGAAATTCGACCATAGTTAATTGATTTTTTAAAGTTTTAACTTTATTAGTGTTCTTTTGTCAAAGGGTATACTTCTATAATCAAAGGTTTTCATCATGGCTACTCAGTTATTTGCCATGATTTTTAATCATAGAAACACTTTAAAAAATCTGTGTTTAAATTAAATTAATTATAAATTTGAAACAAATCTCAACTTTTTAGCAAACATAACTTTACGATAATAAAGAAATTTATCGCAACCCATGACACAATAAGTATTACTGGTTAATATTGAATTAAATGTAGTCTGTTCATTATGAGAAATAGTGATATGCCCAGTATCATCGTTTGGAAAAAATACATATAGTCGAGCATAGCAACCTCCTTCACAACCTCTTTTGAACTTCGTAATTATTGACGGCTGTCAAAATGTCTTTTTTATTTACATGTGTGTATATGTTGTGTAAAATTCGAGTAGTAGTGTGAGTAGTGCATATTTTAATTAATTTAATGTACTTCTAATGCATTTTATACAAAATAAACACTTCTCCGCCATATAAACTTTAACTATGCCAAATTTCAAGTTCACCCGTTGACGGGAAATAGGTTAAAAAGGGATACAAAAATTTGCTTCCCGTATTAATATATAGAAATAATATTACAAGCGTCGTACGATCATTTCAATATTAAGCGTCGTATAAAATTATTTTGATTTTTGAATGGTTATCATCGTAAAAATAAAAAAATATTGAGAAAATTAGCGCATCATCATCTATTGTTATTATTATTTAGTCATAATAATTAAAAAACCCCTCTTAATAATAAATATTCACTTCACTTATTGCAAAATAAACTAACTATATTACGTAAAACACCACCAAATTTACAAAATACTAGCCTCTGTCCGCGACTTCGTTCGCGTGGAGTAGATACACTAACACTAATACGCAGCAGTTCTCAAAGGGAAAAAACATCCCGATTTTGAAACATTTTTTATCTGCGCTCCGCTCCTATTAGTCTTAGCGTAATTAAATATAGCCGATAACCATTCTCGATGAATGAGCTATATAACACTGAAAGAATTATTCAAATGGGACCAGTAGTTCCTGAGATTACCTCCTACAACGTCACAACATCACAACGTCACAAACCCACAAACTTTACCTCTTTATAATATTAGTATAGATAGAGTCAAATAACACAAGATTATGAATACAATATAAAATCCACTATATGGCAGACTAAAATCCCGCCAAAAACTGCGGTGAAGTTGTATAGGTACGTCAGACCAAAATCAATAACAAAGTCAGTTCTGGAAAAAAGGACTATATTTTGACAAACTCAATTCACGAGAAATTCTAGTAAGGGCTTTGAAGAGAGGTTTTGGCGGGATATTGCAATGTTATGTAGTAGACTTTACATTTTATTCATAATCTTGTGTTATATTTTGGCTCCATATTTTATACTATTGGTGGTGTTTTACGTAATATAGTTTGGTTATTGTGCACAAGTCAAGTGGATCGTAAATAATACCACGGAACATGGATTCTGACTTGCCACAAAAACTCCTAGGAAAGTTCTAACAAGACTGCCACCATCTTGTTAGTTCATTGAAATGGTAATATCGTTACTCACTTGACAATGGCAGTAATAGTCTACTAGAAGACTGGTTGCCAAAAATGAAATAAAAGCTTCGAAGCATATGTGAGGTTGTTTTGTTAGTGCTGAATAATTGAAAATGAAGAAATATAAATACAACCCTAAGGTGATAAAAATAAAGGTGATGATATCTCTAACTCATAAAATATGTTTAAACAAGCAATATTCTTTGACTTTAATATTGTGATTTAGAGTTTTTTTGAATTATTGCAGGTATTCATCGTTCAATATTTTTTTGACTAATCATAGCGATTCTTTATTTTATTCTATTATATCATAGGAGGCAAACGAACAGATGGGTTATCTGATGTTAAGTGATCACCATCGTCCATAGATACTTGCAACACCAGCGGAGTCGCAAGTGCGTTGCCAGCCTGTGTTGGGTGAGGGGAGAGGGGGGAAGAAGTGAAGAGGATAGGGGGAAGGTGAGGAGAGGTGGACCTCTAGCGCTCTCACTGACCGAACGAACGCAACAATGCGAGCATTGTTACTTCAGGTTGGTTTTCTGTGAGAGGGTGGTACTAGCCCGGGTGAGCCGACCCATTCATGCTGAAGCCAGTAATAGCGTAACTCTACCACCTATTAAAATTTAAACTAAAATATTCTATGTTTAGTGGTTTAATACTACTTTTGATTATATATGTACGTACAAGAACGCATAACAATGAAAAAGGGTCAGGAGTACTGGCATTCATTAGTTTTTAATACATTACATGGCGGTTTTTGTATATATGTATGTATCTATATGCAAATGTATTATTTTTTACAAGGCTATTTATTATGAGTGTCTTGAAAACATCAACCTGAGTTGGAACATTATTATTGCGACATGAACAGCAAGTGTTGAGTGAACATCTTTAAAAGCGAATATGATACCTATATCTACACGTGTGCAATGCAAAATGTCTGACTCGTCATATTACAAGTCTAAAGTACTTAGTATGAAATTCGAAGTCTGTTCGGTAGTCCGGTGAAGCTGTTAAGACCTTGATGGGTCAATAGCGTAGTCATTTCGAGAAAAAAAAATCGAAGTCTGTTCATTTAATTGGCATAAATGGCAGTTTTTAAGAGTGTGAAAAGTATTGGCATTGTTTGAATAAAAAATAATAATTTGCAAGCTAGGATTAATTTTTATTTTTTATCTTTAATTTTGGCAACCAGTCTTTCGGATTATTACTACCATTGTCGTGTAGTTAATAATATTACAAGCGTCGTGTGATTATTTCAATATTCTAACAAGATGGTGGCTCCCCTGTTAGAACCTTCCAGGAAGTTTTTGTGGCATCTCAGAATTTCATGCTTCGTAGTATTATTTTCAATTCACTTATGTACAATAAACTAACTATATTACGTAAAACATAGCAAATTTACAAAATATAGAGTCAAATAACACAATTATGAATAAAATATAAAATTCACTTCACGACAAACCAACATCCCGCCAAAAACTTCAGGATTAACTGAATGTTGGTCTTGTTACTTTTCGATAGAATTACTGTCAGATTTTCTTAATGATTTTCAAAAATATATACTCAAGAGTCTTGAAGAGAAATGCAATATTTATTTGGAATATAATATTTTCTATCATAAGCCGAAAGAATATATAAATTCAATTACAATCTAAAAAATGTTACAGACCTTATACGCTGTGCAAGCAAAGACGTAGGTGGGAAGATAGTGTTTAAGTTTGTTAACCTTTCTGAATATAATACTGCATTTAATTAATAAATACGTATTTGTCATACTGTGAAGATGTGGAATTACCTCCCAGTCAGTGTGTTCCCTTCCTCTTATGACATGGGGTCCTTCAAACGAGGCGTGAAGAGGCACATGTGCAGGTCGGCATGATAGAGACGACTGCCGTTGTTATATAACATCGAGAACAGTCGCCGTTATTTTATAGACTGTTCTGTAGTTTCCATCAGGACCGTGCAGGCATTTTACAGAACCAGTTTAAAAAAAAGTACGTATATATATCTGACATATTTCAACATCCTGCAACAACATCAAGTGATATAAATTATAATTCAAATATAAAACTTACGAGGTATTATTATAAAAAAATTAAATACGTATTAAATACTTGCTTTAAAAAAGTTAAGGTACTTACGTATTAAACTCACTGCGCTTGCCGACGGCTGCCGTGGCAAGCTTGTATTATCTTTTTTCGCGAGTATAACATAACCTGACCAAAGAGAGATAAAAGATTAAGATTTAATACCAAAGTATCCAAACTTTTATAAAGCAATTTTTGAATACGTATTTAACATTTTTGTAATAACACTCACATGCTTAACTATTTGTTTAAGTGTTTTAGTTAGGTTTACGAAATTATAATCTATGCAGCATACCAAGACCATTGTTAAATAATTAACTGTTTTTCCCATGGCCTTGTGGTCTTAATGTCTTAGGTCAGTGATCGAGTCAGTTCGAAAAATCGGATTATTAAAAAAAAAAACTGAATATTATACATCCGCATTACTGAATATATAATTTATCCTGTAATACGCTATGTGAAATTGTATGTACATTAGTCATGTGATAAGTGCAAGAATGATAAAATATATGCAGAAAGTATAAATATATTAATATACCAAGCAAGCGCATATCACAGATAAGAGGACTTATGTATGTCTGTGTGCAACGAATGTACGATGTGGGGGACGACCTATCTTGACGCTAGTTTTAAAGGTGACTTTGCTCGGTCATTGACTCACTCCTGCTGACCTTGTTTTTGCATTGTGTTATAGTCTACAATTGTCTCTTTGATAAAGTCGCTTTTAATTTTTTGTCTTTCAGCGTTGTACATTACTTATAAATAAAGTAAGAATCTATAAGTAAAACTCGCTTAGCATTATAGATTATAAATACTATTTACTTATCGTTGTGTGGCGTTTCCTTACAAATAATGCGTAAGACCATAAATAATTATATTTCAAATCAATACAGGCCGACTGTAGTAAATAGTCTATATTAGTGTTTCCCAATGTGGGGCCCACGCCCCACGGAAGGGCAATTTGATAGTTAAAGGGGGCAATTTAAAAATAGACTCAACACGACTTTAACTCTTTCACTTTGCGTTATTTAAATGCAATGCTAAATATCGGTGACAATTTTAACAAAAAAGCAAATTTTAAAAAATGCTGTAAATAATCATCAGGTATAATTTCGTTTGACATTACCAAAATATCAACTGGCTAATTAGAGTCGTCAAATCAAGTAAGTTTTTCATTATATATTTTGAAATTTTACTTACGATATTTTGATAAAAGTTTCATAGTGATTTCTTCCTAAAACTTATCATTTATATTTCTTAAGGGAACAAAATAATTTTTAAAGGTAAATTATGTAAGGGGGTATAAAAATTTTAGAAATGTCAAGGGGGGGTATGGCCTAAAAAAGGTTGGGAAACACAGGTCTAAATACTGTATTGGATCTGTGATATCTACGAAAATATCTATATTCAGTTATGTATTTTAATATGTAGTGTATAATATATATCAGAAAAATAAACCTTATTGTAATATACATAAAATCTATTCTCCTATAATTTGTTATATTCTTATTTGGAAACTAAGTTTGCAAGTGAATGCGGAAGATTTTGAATCATACTGCAACAAAATAGGGTGTGTAATTGAGTTTATGTAAGCTTGAAGTAGTGGTACTGAAGTGATCATGGCCGTAGGTGACAGGGCGGGCGGGAGCCATCGGTTGGTTGCTAGGCAACCGTGACAGGGCGACACTAATAGCCTTACCATTGTATACTATACGCGGTCCTTGAATTTCCAATCGATTTTTAAAGTTTACTTTTTGTTTTTATTCCTCCGTATTTTGTGACTTGTACCGTGGAATTGTATAATTGTGATAAAAATATAAAAGATTTAATGGAAGTATGTAGTTAAAGTTTTTTATTTATACGTTACGACTTCCAAATAGTCACAGGTCTTGTAAAAATCTGAAAAATGGTGTAACCCTCCAATGTATTACATTTTATTCAATTTGGTCTAGCCGTTTTCGACCTAAATCGTGACAAATATTGAAACGGTTAGTGAAAATAAATTAACGCCATATTTGTAAAGAGTTAAAAACTGCGTGTGACCTCTCTTCACCACACGATAAAAGTGAAAACACAATATATACACTTATACTATGCTTATTATATATAACCCTACATAATATTATTTTATAACACGTGATAGTAAAAATGTAATTATTGGAACGGTGCACTCCTTGTCACATAGTAAACGTGGATAACGATAACTGGAACCAGTGATACGGGGTTACCGACCCGAGCGTGACGGTTCACTTATGTTCACTGTTCAAATGTGCCTTTTAAAAAATGAATGTACAGGCAAAACTATACATATATTCAAATAGACACTCAAAAGAATTCATAAATTAATTTTATACATATTTGATCGAATCATTTTAGGCTTCAACAGCCGATATGCGAACAACATTATTGATTTACGAAATTATATGGAAACGAGTTATTCGTAGTAATTTTCTGACTATACGGCACGTGCTACCTTTCCAGTCGCCCAGGAGACTGTGACCTTGTTATGAGTTTTCGACTCTGCTCCCCGTTTTCGAGATATTCCAGAAATTACTAGCTATTTTTCAGTTTGGAATATCATTATAATATCATATTTCAGTTATCGACAATGGGGTAATATTGGTTTTTATTACATGCAGGCGCACATCATTAATTTGTAAAATTAGTAAAAGTTTATTCACCGTCAAAATCAAAGCCTAAGATATCTTTCCAAATATTACAAAAAAAAAAAAAATTAAAAGGAACTCTAGAAAAAAAATCCGTTATAACTATACAGGAATAAACCTTTAGATTTTTTTGTTAATACTGAGATAAAACTTGTAAATTAAACGTAAATATTATATAGAAATATGATATCTATATGATTTAAAAGGTTTTTTTTTATTTGTATAAGGTAATATCCGGAATTACTGCTCCGATTCAAAAAAATATTTGTAATAGGAAGCTACGTTCATTATAATTAATCCATAAGAAGACACGACCTTTAGTTAATATGTCAAAGTAAAATTTTATATGTCAAAGTACGTATATTTCAATGTTTGTTCATCAGTAATGCTCTAGCAGCTAGATATATTCTAATGAATTTTGCCCTAGCTGTCGATTATGTCATAATGTAAGATTAAAATCAGATTTTTTTTTAAACTTTATTTTTGGCAATCAATCTGTCCGATTAAGCATCGTATGAATCAATATTCTAACAAGATGGTGGATCCCTTGCTAGATCTTTCCAGTTAGTTTTTGTGGCATCTCAGAATTTCATGCTTCGTGGTATTATTTTCCATTCACTTCACTTATGAACAATAAACTAACTATATTACGTAAATCACCACCAAAAATATACACAATATAGAGTCAAATAACATAAGATTATGAATAAAATATAAAATCCACGACATGACAGACTGAAATCCCGCCAAAAACTCTCCAGAAATACCTTATTTAGTAGTAGTAATAATGTTCGTCAAATAGAATAAGCAAAGGAATTAATCCATACTGCCAATTCTGAAGTTATCAATATAGGGAGTTCTTATGTATTTTTTATCCAGTCTTTTTCTATGTCCAAGTTTAAAAAAAGGCATAAGCGCCAAATTTTCTATATAATATTTCGTATATTTTGTATCTTCTTAATCTTCGAGTAACTATAAAACAACATTGTTCAAATAACTCCATTGGGTTTAAAAATTATTAGATAAGGAGATCGATATACAGGTAAACTGTCGCGCGATTATTTTAATGCTCCAAGATGGTGGCTTGCTTGTTGAACTTTCAAGGAATTTTTGTGGCATCCCAGAATTCAATCATCTTCCATTTCATCTTCCAGTCACTTCACATAAGCAAAATAAACGAACCATATTACATAAACACCATTAATTTTACATAATATAGAGTCAAGTAACACAAGATTATGAATAAAATATAAAATCCACTACATGACAGATTAAAGTCACGTCAAAAACTCGTTTTATTCAGTTTAGGCCTTACGGAGGCACTAACGAACGTGAAGATACTACTATCGGTTCGTAAAACTTTCTATCGAAAAGATTCGGTAATAAACTCGATCAAGCATACCTCCTTTTTGCATTATTTTTTTTTTATTAAAATAAAAGTGTATTTTACCACTGCTTTTCGAAGCATGGGATGGGAAGCAAACGATGCTAGCTGTTTCAACACGAGTTTATTATTAGTTTTTATTATTATGAATATATAAAGAGATGTGTAATTAATAGTTTTTTTTTTATTATAGCACGACAAAGTGACTGTTCTATACCTGATGATAAGCTTAGTACAATCCAAAAACATCGGCAACCACCAAGAGACAGATTATCTATCGCCGGTCGCCGCTGTCATGCCGGCTAAAATTATGTAGTAGTAAAATGGATGACGTGTAAATATTATCTCTGGTCAACATTCTATGTATACCAATTTTCGCGTAGAAAGGTTGAACGTTATAGAAGTTGATACGCTTCATCGGCATCAGGTACACAATTCATACACATATGTCGTAGGGTGAGCCAAATAAATCAGCTATTTTTATCATTATTAGTCAACTTGAAGATATTGTTCTAAATGACTGTCAGAACTCTTCATATATTAACAGGTGCTTATTTGCGAATTCTCCTTCAAATTAAAAAGGATTTTTTATTACAATTATATTACTCAACTATCTGAGCCAGTGACTCCGTTCGTATGGAAGCTATTATAATAAAACTTTTTAACAAAAAATTAAACCGCCGAAAAAACTGAAAAGCAA
>JACEII010000025.1:6268929-6291212 GCA_014332785.1 Antheraea mylitta | reverse complement strand
TTCGATTGCTTTTGCGAGTAATTCGATTGCTTTTACGAGTAATTCGAATATTTTTTTCGAGTAATTCTGAAAGAATATGCATACTAGTGAACATCGGCTTTGTATGCATATCTGTTGTTTTTGTGAACCTCTGCCTTCACTTTCTCAAGTCATTCGCGTCCTCTTTCTCAAGTATTGTTGTCCTCAGGTGACATATTCGAGTTTGGTACAAAGTGTCACAGTACTCTCTTCCAAAAAATAAGTATTGCCTGTGAATTTGAAATTTTCTTCGACATAAAGCTTTATTTTTTTGTTTTTCCGTGCAATCAGATTAGTTTTCAGTATTTTACTACTCATTTTTGCAACTTAAAAGTTTAGTAAAAGGTGTATCATCATCGGAGATACCGGAGTCAGGCTTGGGTTAGACGCTTTTTTTTAGGTGAATGGAAAGAAGGATGGTTCGTATTCTAGGTCAGATTTGGAAGCAAGGTCATTTTCACTCAAATAACCATCACGTAGTGATTTTTATTACTATAAAGGCGTGGAGGGCTATTTCTGAAAAGCATAATAGCACTTCCCTGAGCATAGGGGAAACCGTATTTGACGAGAAGTCATATTTGGAGCTTGCAAAAAAAGAGATCAAAAATCAAACAAAAATAAAACTATTTACAAAAGCAACTTACAGTTATTGTAGTCGATAATTCAAAGAATAAAGTAGTCCGGTGAAGCTGCAAGGCTTGCAAGGCCCATAGCGTAGTCAGTTCCGAAAAAAAAATCAAATAATAATTTTTATTCAAGATCAAAATTACTTAATTATCTTTGTTTTTATACTGATAAAAGTTTCACTCAGACGTGCGGCTTACTTGCCGGTCGCTCTACGAAATAACCTTAAATATTTTTGACTCTGCTGACTTATCATTGACAAAAAATATACTATTCGTTTCGCAAAGAATCATCACTTCTTATGATGTTATTTTTTTACTATAATTAAATAGTTGGTTGAAGTATAGAAAAATAACTAGAAGCCATGATTTTTTTTTCTCGAACTGATTACGCTATTTGCCTTACTAGGCCTTCACAGCTTCACCGGACTACTAAGGCGAGCGCTTCAGGCACTCAGTCGATTTTGTTTAGGTAACATGCTCAAGTGTGCACGGTACACCTCGGCTTGGGCTGTTACCGAGAAAATACCCGATCTGACCTAGTAGATATGCACAAATAAACGCAACTCTTACCGGCAGCCAGGTAGCCCGTTGGTCGGATGAATAAAATATATAAAACTGGCTTGACTGATTCTTTCCGGTATGGCCTCTGCCTATGTGGGTAATTTCGCCAATATCAAGTGTGACAAATACACGATATAAATCTAATGCCAAATATTTAGTGTAACAACGTAGAGTAATCTAAATCTACAATAGAAACATATCAACATGGATAAATTACCAAAACGGTACTATGTTGTGAGTGGTGCAGAGATTATTTATAAAAATATATTGGAAATATATTTAAAATACGTTTTCGAAACAGTTTATAACTTTTAGACAATAGTTTCAAGCAAGTGACAGTTGACGCTTCGGCGCGATGTTTGACGCTTCGATGCGGTGTTCATATTCTTTAATACAATGAAGTATAAAAAGGTTAACACAAGTTGAACATAGTTATGATAAAGTAAGTGGTAGAGATGTTTATGTAGTTTTATGTAGGTTAGTTTTTATCTTAATTGATCCTGGTAGATGATTTTTTTTCTCGAATTGACTACGCTATTGAACGAGCAAGGTCTGAACAGTTTCACCGGACTACAAACAACGGAGTGGTAAATGATGCTACGAACGAGTACTAGGATTATTAAAAAAAGTCACATGTAATCTGGGTATATGTTTCAGTGAATCCGTGGATAGTTTGGATTCACAATTGGAAACGGTAATTGTTGCAATAGTTGGCTGCAATCGGGTATCAGTTTTATTAAATTTTTTCGCGTTTAAGAATAAAATTGAAACCAGTGATAACCAATTTGGTGCAGACGAAGTTGCATGGGTCAGCTAGTCCCCTATAAAACAAGTTTAAACGTAAATACTTTAATAACATTTAATGTAATAAAGCTGACTTAATTTTGTATTTTACGGTAGGTATAGCACTTTTATTAAAATTATAATTTATTATAACCGATCAATGGTTATTGTGATGTCAGTGAAGTAAAATGCACCTGTATTTATATATAACGTTAAGTGTCGACATATTACTATTTTAATATCCTTACTATGTTGATCACTTTTATCTTATACTTAGCCTCTGCCCGTATATTTGTTCGCGTGGAATAATAACTTTGGGCTAACGCTAACACGCAGCGGATGCTCTCAAGAGGAGAAAAAACGTTTTTTAAACATTCTTCATTGGTGCTCCGCTCCTATTGGTCTTAGCGTGATGGTATATAACCTATAACCGTCCTTGATAAAATACCTATATAACGTTAAAAGAATTTTTCAAATCGGACCAATAGTTACTGAGACACCCTACAACGTCACAAACTCACAACATCACAAACTTTACCTCTTTATAATATTAGTATAGATTATAAGAAAACATTGTCGTAACATGATCAATTAACAAAAATTGTACAAAACCTTAATGCGCTATACGTGGTTCGCGAAAACTAAAACAAGTCGAACTGAGCCTTTCGTCACTGTTCAGGGCACATTCCATTGAATACCTTTTTATCTATATCTATACGTATAATAAATATGTAAATTGATTTTCGAGAATAAAATTGTTGCTGGTTTCTAGAAATTAGTAGTAGAATACATTTCAATAATTTTTAGAAATGCCTGTCTGTCTGCCTGATTGTATGACCACGCATCACTGTAAGTTCTTTGTTTTATTAAAATCGGTCCACTCTATTAAAAGTTATTGTAATTTGAATAACGACTGGAGTTAAGTATGAGAGAATAATAGTAATCTATACTAATATTATAAAGCTGGATGGTTTGTTTGTTTAGTAGGTTGAACGTGTTAATCTTAGGAACTATTGGTCCAATTTTCGATTATTTTAGTGTTAGATAGCTCATTTATCGAAGAAAGCTATATATTTTCACGCTAGGGCCAATAGGAGCAACAATAAATAATGTTTCAAAATCTGTTTTTTTTTTTCTTATAAGAGCTTCCGTTGCATGTTAACGTTAGCATAAAGTAATCATTCCACGCGGAAGAAGTGGCGGGCAGAAATTAGTAAATGAATAATATAACATGTTATATTAAAATTTTATTTGATAGAGATTAAAAAGTGTATCGTACGGTGTTGAAGACGGTAATGATCCATCAATATTGAGATAATAAAAACAATAATGATATCGCATTAAATATAGCGCAAATAAAAATTATATTGAAATTTAAGACTATATCACTTTCCTTTTTACATCTGAGATGTGGTAGATTCGGTGTGTTAAATAATAAGGTTTATTTAATGATTACCTTTTTTACTTACTAATTAAATTTCTTAAGCCCAACGTCAATATATGGTACATCTAAGGGGCTATATGTAAAAAAAAAACATATTTTTACATACATTTCTTAACTAGTCAAACTAAATAAATGAATAACTGAAACATACTGTATTAAATCAAATATAAATAAATGTTACATACTAAGAAAGTGCATATATGCTTTTTTTATCGAAATGAAAACGCTGTTGACCTGGAATGGTCTTCACAGCTTCACCGAACTATTGAGGCGAGCGCTAAAGGCGCTCAGCCGATTTGGGATGTTTAGGCGACTAACTCAAGGGTGCGCACGGCACACCTCGGCTTGGGCTGTCGCCTGTTTTGTGCAAAAATCGCGACCTATCTGAGATAACCTAAGCTAAGCTATCTAGATATCAACAACAACTCCTATATGTATTTTGTTGATTAAAATTCCTCTAAACTATACACAAAAATAAGGGTAGAACTCTTTGTCGCTTATTTCTCTGAAAAAGAAAAATAGCGTGTAAGCGTGTAGGCGTGCACGTGTGTATAGGTGATGTGTGTGATGTTGTAGCAGTGATGTAAGGTTTTGTGTCACTGTATCGCGTGAGCAGCGTACTCAAGGGCTCCACGCCGAGGGAACGGACCTAGGTTTGAGCCGCTGCCGAGGGGGGCCTAATCTGGTGTGCGGGAGCGAAATTTACCCCCAGACCACGGCGGCGTGATCTGTGGTTACGCGGGCGTGGGCGTGAACACGCTCTGTTTGGAGAGACAGGCTGGTACTGATAGTTCGCTGACGTGATTGAATCAGGAGGGTCGGTAAAAATGTGTCGCGGTCGTCTTCTATACTGCGCAGCGTTGGGTACGGGTTCATAGTTCGCAGCGGATACCATTAACGGGCTAGAATGATTCGCGGCTTTTTCGAAATAACAACGTACATATGAAGAGTTATGAAAGTATACGTTTAGGTGCTTGTATGGCAGAGTGATGCTAATTTGAGTAAGCCTTCCGTCTGTTCATAGGAAGTGCTATGAAGCTATCATTTGGAGGCACTATTATATTTTAATTCGTTTCACAGCTGTTACAACAATAAAAATGTTTCTTTCCATTGTTTATTGTAACAGAATTGTGGTAACTCAATACTACGTTTTAACAGATTCTAGTATACACATGTATTGACGGTAATTTTTTTCATAGTCATCGATATGCCGTGTATATTTTTCGCTGTAATTTATTCATGGTTAGCCGCAGATTGCAGCGAAATGTTTTATGCATGTCGGTCGAATGGCGTCGGATACGAGCCAGTCGCATTACCATACAACGAAGTAGAGAAATATTGACGTTATAACCTGAAAAAGTTGGCCTCATTTAGGTTTTTAAACAGTATAACGAGTTAACACGACAATTTCAAACTGTACGTCCTTTTGAGTGTATTGTGTGAACAACTAGCTGTATGATATAATTGTGTTTATGATTAATTTCTTTGGACTCCGATATACGATGAAGCATGACCGAGAAAGCATAAATTTGTACTCATCTCTACAAACAAAATGAAAATCCGGAAATATTTACTTATACATTTTTACACATTTCCAACAATGAAGTCCAAACTAGTTACAACCTGGGTATTGGTAGCCAGAATATGACTTTATATGTGTTTTTTTTTGTAACAAAGGGTACCTAGCGGAGTTTACAAATATACAGTCCTCGCCAAACTTACTGACCGCTCTGATTTAGTTGCGCAAAACGCAGATTTAGATTTAACTTCGAGACAACTTAACGATAAATAAATATAAATGTTAGATTACAATAATATTTTAAATTACTTTATTACTCTTGATTCCATTACACGTAAGCCCAAACTAACGGCTATATTCAGAGCGGTCAAAAAGATTGGCGAAGATTGAAGAATCTATTGTAAGCTAAACTGTTAAATTGAATAAGCAATATGACCAATACATATTAAGGTGATTCGTTTTGAACGACTTTTTTTACTTTTACAGCAAACTATTTCTTTATACAATTAAAAATCCCTGAAAATTTGATCCCTAAATTTTAATTCCTACTACTGTCATACTCTTCATGTTTTTCCATACATGTTCCAGAAATGTGACTTTGATGAGGTGTATATACCAAAATATGTGAGTTGGCGTTAATCAACTGTAAATATTTTCAAAGAGTCTCTTATTGTCTACCAAATGGGTTATGGTACATTGTATGTGGAGTTAAATGCTGTAAAGATAAAGTAATTGGAAGAGACCATAAATTTACTTCAATAATCTATACTAATATTATAAAGCTGAAGAGTTTGTTTGTTTGGTTGAACGCGATAATCTCAAGAACTACCGGTACGATTTGAAAGTTTATTTTAGTATTAGATAGCTTATTTATCGAGGATGGCTATAGGCTATATATCATCACGTTGAAACCAATAGGAGCGGGGCACTAATGAAGAATGGCTCAAAATCGGGCTATTTTCAGAGCATCCACTGCGTGTCAGTGTCAGTATTATATGCGTTGCCATAGTAACATGATAACATTCTATCGGAAATATTATTAGGGTTTGTTTTGTGTTCTTGTTCAAAAGTATATTCTACGTTATTTATTATTCCAATTTTTGATTATACGTAGTTCGTTGCTATCACAAACATGTTTAAAGTCTATTTTGTGCGGCTATTCTAAAAGGTTAGTAGTAATAATATTGTCCAATAAGACAGGCGAAAGGATTAATCCATACTGCCAATTCTGAGGTTGTCAATATAGGTAGTTACTATGTATTCTTTAGCCAGTTTTCTTTTATGTCCAAGTTGATGAAAAGGTATAAGCGTCAAATCTTTTATATAATATTTCGTACATTTTTATCTTCTTAATTTTCGAGACCACAGAATAAATTCTTCGTGGTATTATTTTTCAGTCATTTCACTTATGCACAATAAATGAACAATATTCCATATTTTTACCCCAATTTAATACAATATAGAGTCAAGTAACACAAGATTATGAATAAAATATAAAATTCACTGCATGACAGACTGAAATCCCGCCGAAAACTCCTCAAAAAGTTTATTGTACGTTAGTTTTGTTTCCAAATTTTGATTTGTGATATATTACGTATTATAAAAATAAAGTGTGTGTATGTAATATTAAAATAAATACTTTTTGGTGGATACATATATCTGTGGTGCTACAAATATCATTTTTTTTTAATTCTGTCGATATGTCTGTTTGTTTATTTGTTCCGGGTAATCTCCGAAACGGCTGGACCTATTTGAACGGTTTTTTTTCTTAGAAATGATTAGGCTATTGACTAGGTCTTAACAGCTTCACTGGACTACAAGTAATATTTGAACGGGAATTTTACGGGCAATTAGCTAACTAATTTGCTGTTTTATTTTAAGCTAGCGAGTTCAGCAGACGATACCCGCCCTGATAATATGACTAACTATACCTAAACCTTTCCCAACAATCATTTTATATATTGGTAAAAACGGCATGAAGATGCGTTCTGTAGTTTTTGATCTTATCACGAACAGACATATAGACAGACGTGGAACAAGACTTTGTTGACACTATGTTGTGATGAACTGTTATCCGTGCATTCGTATGTGTGAAATTGACCAAAAATATGTTGGTCACTGTAAACATGCGCATGTGACGTACATTGTACTGGACTCCAAAAATAAATATAATTTAAAGTCATATGTTTATATGTGATTTAAATTATAGCTTATTAAATATACCTTATATTAATAACTTGATTATATCAACAATATGAATATATTGTATCTGTATAATAAAAGATTTAACACATATTGTTCGATAATGTATAGCTTAATATTTTCATTACTTTCTTATATAGTGTAAGTGAGCACTTAGGGTGATATATAGATAGTAGATTAAAGTTCCAGCTATGTGGCTTATTATAAATCACATCCCATTCGATACACTATTAGTATTCACATATATAATGTATATGTTACTTGTTACCGTAGAGGATGTCTGTGTGTCATACTTACAAATATTTTTGAAAGAGTACTATTGTAATTTACACATCTAATAGCAATTTTAAATTTATTTAATACGTTCCAAAAACGCAAGCGAAGCCGCGGGTAACAGCTAGTTACATTAATATACACGTATAATTATTAAACAAATAAATATTATCTCAGATATCTACACCTTGAACTAGCCTTATTCGGAATAACTAGCTTTTCTTGACTCGCTAACTTTAGTTTTAAATTTATTAACGCAATTATTAGGAGAAACAGAGCGTTATAAATTCAAATAATTCGTTATATGCAGGAGTTTGTCCCATTTTACTTAATATTTGCAGCAAGGTCGCTTGTAGAGTATAAATGTTTAAATATATTTAATTTTCTGTGAAATGGCATTACCACTTACATAAGCAGGAGAACAAGCGTTCATTCAAAAATTTATACGGTCATAAATCAACTAAGAAAAAAAAACAGTTGAAAACAATAGCAGTGTAAAGAATAAAATAATAAATAGTTTATAATTTTTAATAGGTAGGTAACAAATAAACAGTTGCATCAGAAACAATTGACTATTATTGCATGAATGTTATCAGTGACGCTGGCGTGTGGTCACATAACGCTGAGTTATATGCAAGTTTGCGATAACGTCTAAAATTACTAAGAAACACATAACGAGTACCTATGTGGGAGTGAGTAGAAATGTAATTTAATAGATAAAGCTATGACGAAAAGCAAACGCGATATATTTTTTAATTATTTTACTAATCTAATACCAAAACATTTAAGAATTCTCGTATGTTGTAGAGCCACGCTGAAGCTATTACTGGCTTTAGCGTGAATGTGTTGACCCGTCCGGGGCAGTACCACCCGACCTACAGAATACCGATGTAAAGTAACAGTGCTTGCATTGTTACGTTTCGTTCGGTCAGTGAGAGCGCCGGAGATCCACCTCTCCTCAGCTTCTTCCTCTCCTATTCCCTTCTTCCCTATTCCCCTCCGCCAACACAAGCTGGCAATGCGCCTGTGACTCCCCTGGTGTCTATGGACGGTGGTGATCACTTAACATTAGGTGACCCATTCGTTTGCCTCCTATGATATAAAAAAGAGTCATCAAAGAGTCTTCGTGGAAATTTACGTGATGGTAACTTTGCGATGATGTAGTCCGGTGAAGCTGTTAAGACCCTGCTGGGTCAATAGCGTAGTCATTTCGAAAAAAAAACTCTGCGAAGTGAGATCGTTCAAGGAGCATTTAATTCTGGAATCTGCCACTCATACAGTCTTCAACAGTTATGCTTATCTTTCATAAGACTACATGACACAATTTATACTGGCCGAAAAGTTATTCCAACCGCTCTATTAACAAGTTCTGACAACTCAACGTTAGGTAGTTCCGTCACATAACAGATATTTATGTCTATGTAGTCTTATTCTTGTAAATATATATTCATTTATTTTTAGAACCGGCATAATATATTTATTCAAAGGTCAAACAAACCAAGAACCGTAGTCAAAAGATTATGCAAATTACTTATGTTACAAATTTACGACAACCTTCTAGATCTTCTAATTTGTATATAATATTTGTCCTTAATATAAACATGTTAGTAACAATATTTCTCAAATTACTCCTTGTTTTCTAAGTACTAGAGGACGAAATCGGCCATAAAACAGGTACAAATATTTTTCTTAATGTGTTATAGATGTCACTAACGACCCATCCCGGCTTTGCATAGGCGCAATGTACTAATGTGGTGTTATAAATGCCTAAAGGATTTAGATCCAGTTTGCATTCTTGATATTGGGGTGTAAGGGGTGTCAAATAACATCATAAGACTTGAGACACCCAAGCCAACCTCACCTGCACGTGGTGCACCCTGCTGAATAACGAACGAGGCAATGGCGAAAGCGGGGTGGTAGGGTTTTACAGCCTGACTGGGTCGCAACCACCATATATATGGCGAAAAAGTCCGTAACAGTGATCCGCTTCTGCGGGTCGCGTTTCGGGATCAGCCTGTGCATATCCAGCTTTTTTTAGGCCGGTATGATAGTGGCGACCGGCGATGGATAGTGTGTCAATCGGTGGTCGCTATTATTTTTGAATTGCACTGTGCTTACCATCAGGCACAGTGCAGTCATTTTGCCGTGCTACAATAAAAAAAAGAGTCTTTACAAGGTACGTAAGAATCTTTACACAAACAACTTTTTTGTTGTGCGTAATTTAAATCCGATATATCTTCTAAGGTGTTTATTGGAATAATATGCTGTAAAGGGCAATTTTAATACATATTATATGCCCAGTACAACTAAGGCATTTAATTGAATAAGAATTTATACTAAGGCTATAGAGAATAGCATCGTAAATAATATTTACGACGCTTATATTAATTTTTAATAGTATTTAAAACATAAAAAAATCATTTGAATCATCTTTGAATCATTCTTAAGAGATAGACATATTTCGGTATTATTACAAAAAAGTTAAATACGTTCTGAATACTTACTTTAAAAAGGTTAAGTTTTAAATGCACCGCGCTTTCTGAATGTTCGCCATCTTGCTCTTCTGTCTCGCTTTGGTTGGGTTACGTTAGACTTGCGAAAAAAGGATAACACGAGCTTGCCTCGGGCGAGCGCTTTGCATTTATCATAAAACTTTTTTTAAACAAATATTTAAAACGTATTTAACCTTTTTGTAACAACACCGATGTTATCCAGGACTTATCTGCAGGCATTTTCTAGTGGTATAATTCTGTTGTACAGTATTTTAATGTATCCCGTAAGGCTTAACCAAAATCATCAATGTTGAATTCGAAAACTTCTTTTTACGACTTTATTAGAAAAAAAATTGAATACATGTACAATGATAATTCAAATCGTATCGAAAATCTTTATGTAGTTTAAAAGAACTAAGGTCACACAGATAGGATATAAAAAGACTTTGTTTTTTATACTTACGAATTATTCATATATATTTTTGATTTTTTATTTTGTAAATGGTGCAAATATGTATTAAATATTGTACAATATAGATTAAAAGAGTGTGAAATATGACAAATAGAGACTTTCTATAGATGATTTATGAAAAATTAATATAACTATTTCCAATTTTTTTATTGATAACATTAAAGCTCGTCAATTTATACTAATATTATAAAGGTAAAGAGTTTGCTTGAACGCGCTGATACCAGGAACTACTGGTCTGATTTGAAAAATTCTGTCAGTGTTAAATAGTTCAATTATCGAGGAAGGCAAAATACGCTAAAACCAATAGGAGCGGAGCACCAATGAAGAATGTGTCAAAAGCGTTTTCTTTAGAGTTAGAAGAAGAAGAAGAAGAATAAACAAAAATAAATAGGAAAATCGTTTGACGAATACGGGAGAAAGTGTTACTAGTATACTTACTGTGAGGGAGTATATAAATTAGTAATATGCTATAATAAAGTCAGTATTGATGTATCATTTACCCGATCTTTACATGGCGACCCTGCCAGGATCCTTACATACATGTAGTTATACGTTTTTCCCATTGACGGATTTCCCTTTGGTAATTGCTCAAGAACCATCCGACTCACAATATTGTTTATGTTTCTATACATTTTCAGAATAATTGCCTAATCTTCTTAGGCAACGAATTTACAAAAAATCCTTCTTCGTGCTAATCTTAATAAAGATATATTCTTTTATATCTATACTATATAATATTATAAAGAGGTAAAGTTTGTGAGTTTGTGACGTTGTGGCGTTGCAGGGGGTAATCTCAGGAACTATTTGTACGATTTGAAAAATTCTTTCAATGTTATATGGCTTATTTATCGAGAATAGTTATAGGCTGTACATCATCAAGCTAAGACTAATAGGAGCGGAGCACCAATGAAGAATGTTTAAAAATCGGATTTTGTTCCTCTTGAGAGCTTCCGCTGCGTGTTAAGGTTAGCCCAAAGTATCTATTCCACGCGAACGAAGTCGCGTGGAATAGACTAGTTCGCTGATAAAGGCGAGTTGTTGAAAGTATGTAAACTTCAGTACGGCTGCACTTATTCAACTAATTCTTTATTTATTTTTTGTGTAATTTTCAGGACAGGGTTTTTATGAAAGAAACTGTTTTTTTTTTTCGAACTGACTACGCTATTGGCCTTACTAGGCCTTCACAGCTTCACCGGACTACTAAGGCGAGCGCTTAAGGCACTCGCCGATTTATTCAGGTAATATGCTCAAGGGTGCACGGCACACCTCGGCTTGGGCTGTTACCAAAGGAAAACCCGATTTGACCTAGCTAAACTATTCTAAGCTAATCATACACGTATTCATTTTTCAATTATGCAATTAAAAATTGCATGATTCAAAAACACGACATGTAAATCGGAATCGCAAGAAACTATAAAATTATATGGACAAGCGAAACATTTGGGATAAAAAAGTGAGACAGATCTTCAAAAATGTTGAGTTACTTGATCTTCATTTGTTTAGTTACCATTTAGTGTGATTAAATGAAAATGGTATAAAGGGAAAATATTGCATGCAATATTAGTACACCTGTCAGGAACTGACGCAGGCAGCTAGTAAATAATATTATTTAAAATAAAATCCTACGAGCTGTGCCCTCAACTTCGCATTAATTTGTTATTATTTGTTGCAATTACTATTTCTTGTAATTAGTAACTAAGTTGTAGTTTTTTTTTTTTGCGAAATATCTACGCTATTGACCCAGCAAGGTCTTAACAGCTTCACCGAACTACACTAAGTTGTAGTAAAATTTATGTTGTATAAATATTCTCTATATCTACTTACCTGCCCGGCGAGCTGGTGTTACTCGCGTCCGCAAAAAATGTACCACCCATTCCCTTGCAAGTGCTCCCTAGGTGCTGCTAAGCTAGCGGCTCAAGCCTAGGTCCGTTCCCTCGGCGTGGAGCCCTTGAGTACGTTGTTCGCGCGATACACTGACACTAAATCTTACATCACTGCAACAACAATTACATGTCTTCCCCACACACGTGCACGCATACACGCTTACACATGAAAGTGGAATGGTTTTGTTTCTTTCCCTTATCGAACTGAAATAGTTTAGAAAATTATCCGTAACGAAATATATATAAGAACTGTTAAGGTATGTATGCTCGGTACACATATATGTTCCAACAACTCATATATGTGTGAATAGTTAGCTTAGGTCAGCTAAGATAGGTCGCGAATTGCACGTATCAGGCAACAGCATAAGCCGAGGTGTGCCGTGCACCCTTGAGCTAGTTGTCAAATAAAAACGGCTGAGTGCCCTAAGCGCTCTCCTTAATAGTCCGGTGAAGCTGTTAAGACCTTGCAGGGTCAATAGCGTAGTCAGTTCGACAAAAAAAAAGTGCTGCTAAGGAATAATAAATCTGTGACCGCTGCACTGTTCTACATAAATCGAACCTCGCAGCGACAAATAGACGATAACAAAAGATAGATTCTCTATTTAGCCTTATGATTATATAAATGAATTGTCTGCACGTACCCAGTGACTATTGTTATCAGATGAAGGATATAGAAGTTGATACAATGAAGCGCCACTTTTTAAGGAGTTACAGTATATGGATAGTACAAAATCCTTCTCCGTGGAAAAACACTTAGGTATGCTAACTTTCAGCGTGATTTGAGAAATGGTGTTGGAGGTTATCAATATTTCGAGTTCACCAAATTCCGTTTTTTTAATATTAAGCTGATATTTGTTTTTCACTAGCTTTGAATATAAATAATAGAATATAGATTATATTTGAGCTGTGGGTTGTTCCTAAGTAATAAATAATAAAAGATAGATAAATAACGACAATTAATCACTTTCCATGGTCGAAACAGTATTAAAAATGATTTTAATTTAAAAGGTATTTGAAGGTCACATCAGATCGAATCGCGGTTTTTGACAGTTAAAATATTGTCAAATAATAATCTGTAATTGTAATTAAGGTCTTTGAAAATATGTACATACTTTCGAGAGTCGAGGAAAACATTGGAGCTAAACAATCACCCAGATAATATACATATTATACACATATAGTGCAATATTCTCGTACATATAATGCATTTGAAGTATGTAATTAAATGTTGTGTTCATAAATTATACTTAGAAATTGAGTACAAGCACAATACACATATCGTCTACTAAAAAGCAACAATTATTTTCATACTTCAAATCAGGCCTTTCTTGTCACTTCTTTTTGGGGACACGCAAACCTGTACTTCGGCTGTATTCAGAGCGGCTAAAGATTGATTTTTTCAAGGAATACAAATGAAGTCAACGATTGATACAATGTTTTTCCTTATTTGTTCTTGTTGGTTAATCTTTATCGACACAAGTACAGGGAAAAGACTATATAATACTACAAAATCTACTATTTTCACGACCATTTTTGTTGTGTTAAAATATAGTTGTGGGAGGGTACATTTTGAATAACACTTCAAGCATATATTAACTGCGCATACTTGCATTCGAGTATTGATCTTTCGTTGTAACACAACGTTTGTGATTTTTTTTATTTCATTTGCAATGGATGGTATAAAACCTGTGGTTGATAATAACTTCTACGCATCCGGCTGTTCAAACAAAGAGGTAATTACTTGATCATCTCTAAACTGACTGTCATCATTTAATTCATTGTAACAATCATTATTTATTACACTTTTAAATCTAGTATATATTATTTATGTAAAAATTTAAGATATTTCAATTAATATATTAATAGTAAATCTATTTATTTCAAATATTTAATTTCTGTGTAAATTTCTAAACTCTCATTTTTTGTGCATATTAGTTTCACATAGTCCAGTAGAGGTTATATTAGTAACAAATCATTTTATCGATGTCAACAGGAATTAACATCTATTGTAACCAATTGTGTGAAATAAAAAAAAAAAAGAAAAACAAAAGTTTTATGATAATCTTAACCTTAGAATGTAAAGATTTTATTGTTAAGGACAGTCAGAATCTAACATTTTTTCATATAAAAATATCGTTATAATGTATATATTCAGTCCGGCTTCTCTTTTTATTATTAATCAAATCAAATAAAAAATATTATATTCAGTTTAGGTCCTAATAAGGCACTTATGTACGTCAAAACTATCACCTGTTCGGAAACAACCCAGTCATCGAGAAGAACCAGCAAGAAACTCGGTCGGGTACATCAACATATATATTTCCAATACATCATACAATCGTTTTTAATGTATACCACCACTGGAGTCGAGTTTGTGGACTTTTGGTAACCTATTCAGTGTTTTGGGTAGAATGTACTTCCAAACCCTCTCGCCATATTCGTTATTACGTTTGGGTATTTCAAAGGTAGGAAGATAAATAAGGTTACTTAAGATCAAGGATCTTACTTATTTAGGTTGCATTCACTTAAAACTTTACAATAATGAAATATGATTAATAATGTTATTTAAAAAATTGTGTACTGATTGTATCATTTCGGACGGACGTTTCGAACGGTATGCAAAATAACTCTCTCATTTTCTAAGTATTTGGAAGAGAAATCTCTGATGACACATTTCTTTTTATTCTCGTCTATCATTAAATCTGTCAATATTGATTATGTGTCTCGTGGAGAACAAATGTTTATCTACACAAGTAAATAAGATCGAGTGTCAGTTTCTGATGTCAAAATAACAGCTTCTAATAAATGGATATGAAAGTATGGAAGGTACATTTAATAAAAAAAATCAATTTTTAAGTTTGTTGTCTGTCTGTCTATTTGTTCCGGCCAATCTTCAAAACAGTTGGACTGATTTTGGCAGGACTTTAAAATCCAAGTAACTAGTATTAAATTAAAATAGTATTAAAATCAGGTTACCTACCTTTATTAAAAAAAGGGTTCTAGGTACATATAATCTATATAACTAAATAAAATTGAGTGTTTGTTTGTAATGTCAAAATAACAGCTTTATACTAAATATATTTGAAAGTGTGTATGGTACTTATAACGAAAGACCAATCTTTCAAATTTTTATCTCCCTGTTTATTTGATCTGGCTGATCTTAGAAAGATTTTGGGCGATTTTGATGTGGCATTCACTAGCAGATAGCTGGATAATTATAAGGAGTCATTTAGGCTTTTTTTTTAGTTTAGAAAAATATAATAAGGTTTAGATTAACCTCAACAAGTAATGTCTAGAAACGCACGCGAACTTTTACACTGAACAATCATTTATTGTTAATTCTATGCGGACTGATTCATTGCTAAAAGCTACTTTTAGAATAAAATATAGGTATTGTTTTTGGGAATAATTACACGCCAGTAGTTATTATATTATATATTAGTTACTAGTTGTACTCCGTACGTATTTATTATTTTTATTGATTATTATAATTATTTATTGTGATAAATATTTGAATTATAGCAAAATAAATAACACGAAAATATTCTTAGGGTTGAAGTACTCTTGAACTCCATGGCTCTTCAATTTTCATGACGATTCGTCAATTGCACAGATGTTTATCTACTACAGCGTCATCTAGTGGCCAAAAATAGTTTTACTTCAATACTTCATTTGGCAAGGCTTTCAAATTCTGTTCTGGAATCTTTTTGTGTGACGAAAATGGTGAAGACAAACAGTATGTCGGATAGTGTTGAAAACACCGTTACTCCTCCGATCTCCGAAATTAAGCGACATCGGGCACAGTCACTATTTCGATGAATGACCGACTAGGAACACCTTGTGACGTTGACTTTTTGTAGTTAGTAGTCCGGTAAAGCTGTAAAGACCTTGCCAGGTCAATAGCGTAGTCAGTTCGAGAAAAAAAAAAGTTGACTTTTTGTTGTATTTTTTAGTTAAAATGTTTCTCTATAATACAAAAGTTTCACTTCTATCGTGTGTCTTACGACACACTCTTTTTTTATATAGGTACATTACACTTTCCACTTTCAAGGTTCAGCATAAAACATTTTTAATAAATCCATTTATGTTTCAGGCCAAAATGAAGAATAAACAAACAACGTACACCAAACCTCAAGTCAACAAAGAAGGTAAAATTTAATGAAATTCAGATGACTCAGTGCAACATTTAAAGTACACAAAGTAAATCATTTTTGAAAGAACTTTTTTTATGCAAATAGAATAGAGAGAAATGTATTATTATTTCATTTTAACGACATATAACTAATCTATACGTCTAAACTAATATAATAAAGAGTTAAAGTTTGTGACGTTGTAGGGGGTAATCTCAGGACGCTATTGACCCATCAAAGCCTTAACAGCTTCACCGGACTACTAAGGCGAGCGCTTAAGGCACTCAGCCGATTTTATTATGGCAACCAGCTCAAGGGTGCACGGCATACCTCGGCTTGGCTGTTGCCTGTTGCATGCAAAATCGCGACCTATCTTAGCTAACTATTCATATATGTATGAGTTGTTGAACTGTATATGTGTACCAAGCATACACGCCTCAACAACTCTTCCATATATTTATTATCGGAAAATTAAGAGTTTTTCAGTTCGATAAGGGAAAAAAAAGTAATCCCTTCCACTTTCATGTGTAAGCGTGTAGGCGTGCACGTGTGTGGGGGTGATCGTGTAGTGTTGTAGCGGTGATGTATATTTGTGTGTCACCGTATCGCGCAAGCAACGCACTCAAGGGCTCCCTACCGAGGGATCGAACCTAGGCTTGAGCCGCTGCCGTGGGAGGCCTAATCGGGTGTTTAAAAAATATATAGTTAGTGTTATATAGCTCACTTATCGAGGAAGGTTATAGGCTATATATTATCACGCTATGACCAATGAGAGCGTAGCACCAGTGAAGAATATTTCTAAATCAGGTGTTTTCCTCTTGAGAGCTTCCGCTGTGTATCCTAATAACGTAATTAGCATTAACCCAACGTAACTATTCCATGCGAACGAAGTCACGGGCCGAGGCTAGTAATTTATATAATAGGATAGTAAAGTCCATATTGTCCATTTCTGTTATGTATACTCCAGGCCGCTTTCGGCCACAGCGACTGCTTCAACTCCGACGCTCGTGTGCTTTCATGTGGCTAATATAGCCGATTTTTTTACGAAAGGCGTGTGCACATTGTACAAATTTGAGAACAGCATTCTCGTAGGTATAATTGATTGCCGCTGGTGGTCGGGCTTACAATTCAACTCGTCTACTGTCAAGTGCAGCACGTCAATGTTTTTCAGAAGTCTGGACTTTAGTTGCCACATGAGCTCTCCATTCTTGACGTTTAGCTGCTATATTCTCCCATTGTGAAGGGTCTATATTACACTTTTTCATGGGACCCTTTAGCACATCTTTGTATCTGAGTAGTTAACCGCCCTGCTTACGCTTTCCGTCCTCGAGTTCAGAATAAAAGATGCGCTTCGCTAGTCGTTCCTACACCATGCGTGACACATGATCACAACACCGAAGCTGTCGTCGCATCAAATACGCTTCAATGCCACATACCTTGGCTCGACGTAACACTTCGGTGTTTCGTACGCGATCAGACCTATGCATCTTTAAAATTTTTCGCAGGCATTTGATGTGGGATTGGTCTAATGTGCGAATGTGACGACTATACACGTTTCTGCGGAATATAAGATATTAGGAAGCAATATAGCCATATACACTGAGACCTTTGTAGCCAGTTTCAAGTCATGTTTTATGTCCAAGTCTTTCTGTTATATATTTTGATTATTATAGTTTATACACAATGAGCATATAATGTACTAGCCACTGCATGTGACTTCGTTCACATTAACTACAACAAGCGCAGGTACGTCCTCATATGGAGTACTGCTCACACATCTGGGCTGGTGCTCCTGCCTACCAGCTTTTTCCTTTTGATTCCGTCCAAAGGCGAGCTATTCGTATTGTTGAAGATCCCAATTTAACACGCGGACTAGAGACATTAGAACTTCGTAGAGACATTGGCTGTCTATGTATGCTCTACCGCATGTATAATGGAGAGTGCTCTGAGGAACTATTTAATATGGTGCCGTCTTCACCTTTTCAAACTCGCACCTCCCGCCACTGGTTGGCTGCTCATCCACACACCTTAAAAGCCAGCAAAATCGCGACTACCGTGAGGTTCTCTCGAACCTTCCTCATGCGTACGCTGACGTTGTGGAATGGGTTGCCCGGCACGGTTTTTCCTCAGGACTATGATATGGGGCTCTTCAAGAAGGGACTGAAACGCGCTCTTCAAGGTCAGCAACACAACAGCGATGCCCTCGGTGTTGCAGTTGTTCGTAGGCGACGGTAACCACTTACCATCAGGTGGGCCGTCAGCCTGTTTGCTGCCTTTATGGCATAAAAAAAAAAAAAAAAAAAAAAAATCTAAAATTTAACAACAATAAAATAGCGTATGCCCCTGGGGAAAAATATAGCTGAATATCAGTGAGATTTCAAAATCAGTTAATACCAACCACAAAACAAACAAATTTTATATAAAAGACAGCGACTAAAATGAGTCCTAATCTTTATACCATTTTAAAAATTTATTGCTTTAATTAATATGAATTCCAATTTTATTTTCTAAAGGTTCACCCGAATTTAGGAATTCAAAAATTTACTATTTTTTTAATGATGATGTATTACATTTAACCTGTAGATGTATTGGCAGCTGTTAAAGTAGACCCGGCTGTTTTGGAAGCACGAGTAACATTTACAACGAATGAAGAGAATGTGAAAACTTCTGCTACTTCTAGTAAAGACTTTGCGGAAAAAGAAGAAGAAGTTTTAGGTAAATGTAATCTCCATTCAATATTAATATTAGTATTATGTCTAAATTATTTATCCATATTAGAAAATACATTCAAGCGAAATACTACGCTCCGGTTTAACTTCGGTTAAAAACTCCGGTTTAAGTTGTTCAAGTATTATCATGGATATTTTACAAATAGTAAAAAAATTGAGCCATCACGGGACGCCCAGTAGATGTGAAATATCGAAATCGTTTTGTGTAAGTTATATGCATAAAAGAACAGATTACGATAGGAATCAGATATGGCATAATGAAAAGATATAGCGATAAAAGGTACAAATTAGTTCCATAAAATAATGATAGTTTATTTATTTTATTACATAAATATTCATTTTTATTAAATACAAAAAATCAACTAGGCGCAGGCGCGGTTCATTTGGCGGCATTTATCAAAGGGCGCTAGGTCGTCGGCGCGTGCCACGTAACACTAGTAGTAAAAGTGACCTCCAAGATGGGGTTGCAAATGTTGTTGAGTATTTCGTTAATAGTGCAATGTTCGTGTTTTGCGTCGCCACGCTAACTATAAGGTTTACCCTCAGCCTATAGATATTTCACATCAAAAAAGGTAATTGAGCTTTTATCCTACTTTATGACATCTTATAAAGGGCACATAAAGTGTGTATATTGTATGAGCTTCCGTCATGGATGTATTATCCTATTGTGAATAATCAAGATATCTGACAATTTGTCTAATAATACTGCAGCATCATTACACTTTCTACAATGAAGTAATCTACCCCTGTCTGTATGTTCGTGATAAATTCAAAAACTACTGAAGGGATTTTTATGTGGTTTTCACCAATGGGTAATTTATAAAGTTTTTTTTTTATTGTCAGGGCGGGATAACGTCCGCCAGGCCCGCTAGAATACTTATATATTTTTGTTTTATACGAATAAAAATGGCATGACGAATAAGGCTTGAAAGTAATAATACCTTTACGAATATTTAGATCGAATTTGTATATATCTAGTATCCTCAAAAAGCATACAATTTATCTATAATCTATCAATTTATTTATGAAAATACCACGAACGAGCTCGTACTTTATTTACATCCTTAGGAATGAAAAAAGGAAATAAAATAAATTTTATGATATAAATTAATTAGCTGATACCCGCCCGGTCCGCTGTGTATTCAAAAAACTTTTTAAACAAAAATGAAACCGCCAAAAAGCAAAAAAAAAAATAACATTTGACTTTACTAATTTTAGTATTTAAGTTCTTAAACTAATGTAAGTATATCTAAGTAAATTTAAGTCGGCGCCAAACAATTAATGAACTTTTGTAGTCCGCTGAAGCTGTGAAGGCCTAGTAAGGCCAATAGTGTAGTCAGTTCGGAAAAAGAAATCAATGAACTTTTTAAATGATGATTTTAACAATTAAAATTTTAAAATCGGACTATAATGTAAAAACTACGCGTGGTCATACATAAAAAAATATATACGCGCAGACTTGAGAACCTCATCCGTTTTTTTTCGTCGGTTAAAAAACGTTTAAATTCACAATGTGGCTAAGGGTCAATAGATTCCAAAAATAGCCTAGAACTAATCATTCCGCATCGATGTAGTCATAGTCCTATGCATCAAGTTAAGTAGTTAGTATATTATACTAGCATCTGCCGGCGACTTCATCTGCGTGGAATGGATACTATAGGCTAACGCAGCGGAAGCTCTCAAAAGGAAAAAAAAAACAATTGTGAAACATTCTTCATTGATGCTCCGCTCTTATCTGGTCTTAGCCTGATGATATAGCTTATAGCCTTCTTCTATAAATTAGCTATCGGGCACTGAAAAAATTCTTGAAATGGGACCAGTAAGTAGTTATTGAGATTAACGCGTTCAACCAAACAAACAAGCCCTCCAGCTTTATAATATACTAGCATCCGCCCGCGACTTCATTCGCGTGGAATAGATACGATAATACTAACATGTACCACGTACCGAACTTTGAAACATTTTTCATCTGTGCTCCGCTTCTGTTGGTCTTAGCGTGACGATATATAGCCTATAACCATTATCGATGAATAAGCTATATAACAATGAAAGAATTATTCAAATCGGAACAGTAGTTCCTTAGATTACCCCCTACAACGTCACAACATCACAACGTCACAAACTCACAAACTTTACCTCTTTATAATATTAGTATAGATAGCTACATTATAGATGTATTGAAAAACTCGAATATCAATTGTTAATCGCTGGCACTGTCTTACATATTCTTATTTATAAATTTAAACCTGATCCGTAAAACTGATTATATATTATTCAAGGTAAAATTATTAGCATTATTTTAGACATACAAATAAACATTAACGATGACCTTAGAGATCTATTATAGTATCTGCATGACCTCTAGATGTTAGACCTGTTTGAGTTTATATATTTTTCCTTTGGGGTGTGTAATGGAATAAATTGGAATATTATTTGCAAACCATCATTGATATTTTGTTGAATTCTTCATGGGATCAATCACTTCGACAAATAATCGATTTCAAGCAGGAATGCAGTTCTGAGATCACTTAATGATAGCTGTTACTTTAGTGGGCTTAGAGTACCTTTTTAACCGACGAAAAAAACGGAGGAGGTAAGTCGACGCGTATATTTTATTTACGCGTAACTTTTTACAGTACAATTTAGTATAGTCCGATTTTAAAATTACTTACTTTTAAAATCACTACTTAGCTATACTTACATTGCTTAAGATTAATAAAGTAAAAGGTTTACTATTTTTTGCTTTTCAGTTATTTCGGCGGTTTAATTTCTTTGTTAAAAAGTTTTTTTTTATGAAAGTAGGCTTTGCTATGTATCAAGCAAAAAAAAAAAAAAAAAACAAAAGAAATAGGTATTATGTTTATGCTTCCATAGTTTAATCTTAAATAGCTTCTATCAGTCTTCTATCTTAGTTCTCAGTCTTGGTTTTTTTTTATTGTATTAGGAATATTTTTTTTTTAACTTATCTAAAAGTTACGCTCGATTCATATATTCCCTGTCCAAGCTTTTATCTGAAACTGGCGGACGTTGTTATTTTAAAGTATTTCTAATAATTATTCCCACATTTGCGTGTATCACCACAAAGTTTTGTCTATGGTCGCAATAACTGCTGGTGAAGAAAGACATTATCGCCATGTGTTAAGAACTATCG
>JACEII010000025.1:6206493-6256842 GCA_014332785.1 Antheraea mylitta | reverse complement strand
GGAAGCCCCCCCCCCCCCCCGACCCATCTTCTCTGGTCTGGTTATGGTCGGAGGTGGCGGTCAAACCGCCGCCTCCTCCTACCTGTTCTTTGTTGGCGGAGACGGCCACTGTGAGGGTCTTGCTCACGGACCCTCTCCGCCGCCTCCTTCTGCGAGACGACCTCCTTGCAGAAGGAGGTCTTAATATTCCATATATCCTCGCTGCCGAGAATAGCTTTTACGACCCTCGGCAGCGAGAGATCACCACCTACCGCCGCAGCCAGAGTGCAGCGCCACTCCTCCCACACAGCGCACTCGGAAAGAGTGTGCTGCGCGGTGTCCGGTTCAACGCCGCACTGATGGCACTCCCTCCGTGCTATCCGGTGCAGGTACCAACCGAAGCATCCGTGCCAATTCGCGATCTATCTGAGCTAACCTAGGTCAAGCTAACTATTCATACATGTATGAGTTGTTGAAACATATATGTGTACCAAACATACCTATCTCAACAACTCTTACATATATTTCTTATCGAAAAAAATTCTAAACTATTTCAGTTCAATAAGGGAAAAAAATAAAACCTACTTTTATGTGTAAGCGTATCGTGTGTGGGAGTGATACTGTAGTGTTGTAAACTTTTGTTACTGTATCGCGCAAGCAGCGCACTCCAGGGCTGCCCGCTGAGGTATCGGACTTAGGCTAGAGCCGCTGCCGAGGAAGTCGTAATGAGGTAAATTGTGCCGGTATCGCTGTACGAGCGTTTATATGTAGTTTCCGTACTGTCTCTTATATGTATACTGTGACTGTACTCGGTAATATTATCGTACTATACTATACATTAGATAGTATTCAACCAGTGTCTTATAAAATAGAGGCTTTGTGTATTGGTTATCAATATATTCATAGTAATAATACTAAGGTAATTAAATGTATGTAAAAGTATTTTAAAATAAAATTATTGTTTTAGGTTAGATAATATAGTATAGTATATAGTAGTAATTATCATTATTATTATCATTAAATATTATAAAACAATGTCCTCTGCACATCTGTCTGTCTGTCTGTCCAGGATAAACTCAAAAATTACTGAACAGATTCACCAGTAGATAGAGTGATTCACGAGAAAAGTTTAGGTGTATCATTTTTCTACATTTTTTATATGGGCGGAACAATGTCCGCCGGACCCGCTAGTATAATGTATAATTTTCTTATGGAGACGCTCTTCAGATATGTTTTACTATAAGTTTTATAAGTCATTATGAAATATTGTTTTAACACAAAGAAAGTTTACACAACATCCATCTTACTATAACTGAGCTATTAATTAGGTACTTGGAATAATAAAAAAAAAATACAATTATATAATAGCCACAGTAAATCAAAGATTCAATTAAATCAAAAATACTATGTTCAATTTAGGTCCTAAGAAAGCAGCACTCACGAACGTCAAACTACAACCGGTTGTGATACATAGCAACGCACAGCTAAAACTTTTTATTATGTTTCTGTCGCATGAAAATATTATGAATATGCCACAAAGATCAGTGATATGATGATTTAGATATAAATGAGTCATAAATTTCAGGAATCCGTTAAATACCTTGAAAATAATCACTACATGCCTTGCAATACATGATTTTTTTTTCTCCAACTGACTACGCTATTGACTTAGCAAGGTCTTAACAGCTTCACCAGATTACTGATAACTTCATCAAATGATCAGATGTCAGGTCCCTTCTATATCCGGAGGATCTAAGGGAGATATGCAGAGGTTATTACTACGCGTTAAGTGCCTATAACAAATAATAATAAAATATATGTTAATATTGGCATAGTTATATATACATAAAAATCAATTACGGTGTGTATGTAAGAAATTGAGAATTGCTTCACTTCAGAGCGGATCCATTTGGCTAATTTTATTTTTGTTGTATTTTAATAATGAGGTTTTAAAGAAAACGTTTGAAAAAGTCGATAATTTAGCTTGAGAAATGTCCATATAAAAAGTGAGCGAAAAAATCAAACAAAAAAAAGTAGGATCTCAGATCTTCACAAACACTGATAGATTAACATTCATTTGTCATTTTATATCCTTACATGATCATATACTGTAAAAGGAAGATTGGATTTTTAACTGAGATTATTTGCTTTTATCGCGGCTTCATCTTCATCTTTTATAGCCATTTTTAAATTATAATCCACAATGTTCTGCGCCTGAGCGTCTACGGTCCGATGGATGAACGTACTAATCGAATCGATATAGTAGACACAGGTGTCGGTGTGTTTGGATATTGCTACTACAGCATGTGGAATGTAACCTTTATTTGCATCCTTCTGCCCTTTGTTTGTAAGATTACCATCGATTCGAAGGTCTATCTTTGGGAGTCATGGATTGTTAGGACGCGCGATCTTTCCCCTGGTCCGTAGTCCTTGTTTATCAGGGTTTTTTCTCTTCTAAAGTGTTATAAGGATTCGGTTTCTTCTTTCGTTATTACACCCGTCCAAAACCGGGGCAAATAGTATATGTGTAATATATATGACTATTATTTACAGGAATGTGCGTTTTGTAAGAAAAGCGGTAGATCTGCTTCATGGTATACTCGTCATGGTTTAAGAGATGGCCAAGGTCGTATCCTCTGTCCTGTGCTGAGAGCTTACCGATGCCCATGTTGCGGAGCCACCGGTGATCACGCACACACTGTCAAATACTGTCCAGAGAACATCGACTTAATGTAACTATAGGTCTTTATTTATCCTCTTTAATAAAGCTCATCTCTAGAATAAGATTCAGCTTTCGGTGTAAGAAAACAAAGACACAGCACACATCATAGTATTAGGGTATTTTATAATGCACACCTGTCCAACTACCGCTTGTAATTTAAAAATCAATCGCTAGGCACCTGTAAATGTGTTCTAACAGCTGCAGTTCATAGTCAGCTTTCTATAGGCTTAACGTGTTAACCCATCTTTCCCCAAATAGTTCTTTAACGTCAGTTTAAAATTGTGATCAAAGGCTAAAAACTTTAAATATGAATTACCATGCTGGAAGGGTTTTTAAGGATCTTAAATTGTAGGTATTTTCTGAAGCTATAGAACCCTTTAAAAAGTTTTGTTCGATACTCTACTTTCGTTAAAGTGAGTACCTAATAGTTTTGTATTAGGTATAAAGTTTGTGTCTTCTGGTGACTAAGTCTTGTAACAAAATGGCGGCAACCTAGTTAGTATTTTCCTGATCATTTCTATGACAAATCATGATTCATATTCCTTGTTATTACTGGAATCCTACTTCATTATGCCATAATAACTGAACTGTTTAAGAGTCAAATAACGCTAAGTTATGAATGAAAGAACCTTTATATGTCAGACTAAGATAACGACAAGAATTCAATACGCTGTGTATTGAAAAGCTTTCGGTTATATTACTTTGATAACATTCAGTACTATCAAAACGGACCATTGCTTCTTTTTTAACTGTGGTTTGTCAGTCAGCTAAAAAGGTTAAGCTCAGCGGTTCCAAAACTGCTAAAAAACCACTCTTTTTTATTTTATTAAATTCTTCATTCAATGAAGCTAGTGTAAATTTAAAAAATATGTTATTTAATATGGTATATTTAATAGCCAAAATAAACCATAAATTCAATGAGATTAAATCACAAATACTTTATTCTAAGAAAATGTCCTATAAGGCCCTAATGAATGTCAAAACTACCACCGATTCGGACAATTTTTAGTGGTTGTACACACAGATGGGTGCTAATTCCAGACGCCATCTTTTTATATTGCTCAAGAAACATAACTGGCTTATCAAACCTTGGAAATTCATTTAAGGGATCTATATTGTACGTGGCATTGATTCTCGATTTTCTTTATTCATTTGTATTTGTTTAATTGTTTCAGGTAACTTTTATTATATACTGTAAGGTTTTTAATAAAATTGTGTGAAAAATTTTATACACTTTTTTATTTTCTATTATACAACAACGCTAATTATCCTGCCACCACCACAAGAGTAAATACGTTTTATCTATTTAAAATAGTATATAACGGTAAAGTATAATACACGGGAACAATTATTGTAATACTCTTAACAATAACGAACTAGCAATAAGGAGATCCAACACAATATTATCGGATTGGTAATCAATTATTTATACTTTTTTTTTATTGGATATAATCAGAAGTACCCGAACGACCCAGCCTAGCTCGGTTCTTTAAAAAACATTTTTGAATTATAATAAACTGTTAGGTTTGCTTCACATGATTAGAATTTTTTCACATAAAAAGATATTAAAAAGTATATCTCTCTTATAATTATAATAATAATTTATTTAATTAAAATAAATTGTTAGGTTTGCGTTACAAAATTATCATCTTATACAAAATATATATATATTTTATATATATATAAATTATTAATAATATATTTTATTTATATATATATTATACACTTGGATTCGAACTGGGGTTACACGGATTATCAAATCCACCATTTTCCATGTGAGCTGTTTTTGTTTTGACAGCGGCGGCGAAATTTAACTTCATATTCTAACTGTATTTTCGAATAAAATCTAGCTAGATCCATTTAACATCCTTGAATCTACCTACATACTAAATTTCATGGAAATAGATAACGTCGTTTCTCAGATCCTGAATATATACAAATTTAAAAATATACAAAAATTGCTCGTTTAAAGGTATTAGATTAGATTTGGGACTACAGTATGGAATAATCTGATAGAGCGCAGAAGGGCCAACAAATCCTTACCCTCTGGTAATACCAAGACATCTTCAAAAAATATGTTAAGAAAGAACGAGCACGGTCAATGAAAAACGACACTTACTGAGACAATTTGCACGCATAGAGCTAACTCTACGCAGGTCTTTAAAACGTTAGATAATAGGCCGTTTTTATCGAGAAAGATAGCTGAATTATGTAGAAAAATTAGGGCCCAAAATAGATGCAAATAAACGTCAAATTGCAGAGTCTAAAGTACTTACTTGTACCTGAACACTTAATTGTAGTCCAGGCGGTGCATACTATTTTGCGGACGTCATGCAAATTCTGTGATCCAACCTGTGTATTAACTAAATATTACGGTAAAGCAATTAAAGTGGGTAATTTATATAAAATGTAAAAAGTCGAGTTTGGCATAATAGTGTAGATGATAATGAGCATAAACTTTGTATAACCAGGTAATTACATTACCTTATGTGTTTATACTAAAATGTGTATATATTTATTATGTATATAGCATTGTTAGCACTCTCCGTAGTACTAATTACTTACTATTGACTATATCGGGGGTGTTACTAATCACCTTACACGCAATTGGTCGAAAGTTATGGACCGGTCGTCACTTGATCGAATGCTATAAAAAGCTAGTCTGTCGAGTTATTTGAAACGTAGTCCGGTGAAGCTGTAGCAAGCAGTTGGTCTATAGCGTCGTTTGTTCGAAAAAAAAGTCATTGGAAACATTTTTTGCTCGTCGTGTCTCTGGAAGGTTGTATTGCATGATTGGTGTTGTATTGCAAGGGATCTTTCAAATTTACATTACTATTTCTATTTCTGTAGCTTTTTATGATTTAATTTATTTTGCTAATAGTATTTACATTATTATTTTTATGTTAGATATTTCGACAGATAGGAAACAGAAATATTTAAAACCAATGAACCATTATACAGAGGAAATTATTCACATGACGAGTTTTTTTAAACAAGTACCTATCAAGAATCTATAATGAACATATTTGTTTTAATGACCCGTTCTAAAATATTACCTTCGAAACTATTAAGAGTTAATTGATTTTGATGGTTAACATAAATTTTAGATTATAATCTAGATAAATTGTTATATATTATGGGCACGACAATAAGTGATAAGGTATTAATTGTTTGGTCAACGTACAAGCCATGTTTACTTTTTAAAGAGATGAATTAGCATTATATATTAGTAGTATGCAATCGTCATTCAATAAATAATTCGATCGAGGCGCGTTGTCTGAAAAGTAGTCAATATTAATTGCTAGGTCAATAGCGTAGTCAGTTCGAGAAAAAAAAGCGTTGTCTGAAAACGCCACTGAGCTAGGATCGTTTGAAAATCACATATTTGAAAATTTGTACATTGACAAGCTTTACACAAAAGCCATTTCGCTACAACCTAAAAAAAACCTTAATAGATAGTAATCCTAATGTTTGCATTAGAATACGGCATAGTATATGACAATCTTTACAACAACATAAAGAAAAAAATATGACTAGATTTAAAGTGAATATTCACCCAATTTTTTGACCACTCAAGGTATAGTTGCGCAGAACTGAAAATTGGGTATAATTACGAATTATATGTATAATATCGAGACAAATGAAAGATAAATAAATGCCAATTTAATACTCTTGTAATAATATTTTAAATTTAAATTTTGTAAATATTTTATTAGTAAGCCCGATTTTTTTTTACTTTATTTTTGGCAATCAATCTTTCCGATTATTACTGCCATTGTCACGTAGTCAATAATATCACAAGCTTCGTATCATCATTCCACTATTAAGCATCGTGTGAATCCATATTCTAACAAGATGGTGGATCCCTTGCTAGAACCTTCCAGGGAGTTTTTATGACATCTCAGAATTTCATGCTCCGTGTTATTATTTTCCATTCATTTCACTTATGCATAATAAACTAACTATATTACGTAAAACACCACCAAATTTACACAATATATAGTCAAATAATACAAGATTATGAATAAAATATAAAATCCACTACATGACAGACTAAAATCCCGCCAAAAACTGAGGCCCGAATTTACAGCTATATTCAGACCGATCACAAAGATTGAGGAGGACTGTATTTATATTTAATCGTACAACGGCTAAATCTTTCAATTATCATATGTAAAATTTGTCTTGTTAAAATCAAATATTTTAATGTAATGCAATATACTATATGATATAGGTTTCTTTTGATCAGCTAAATGGATGCCTTTTTTTTTGGAAATGTCTACGCTATTGACCCCTCAAGGTCTTAACAGCTTCACCGGACTACTTAAATGGATGGCCATGCGTTTGTAATACAACGTACGAAGCATCAACGGCACTCGACTTATAATCAACAATACACCTACGCACATGGTCTTCTTACTTGTATGCTATGTTCAAGCAGCTTTTAAAAGAAAGTTGCATCGTAAAGAAGGCATCGTAGCTTAAGCAGACGCTGTGAACGAAAAAAGTCCGAAGCATACAATAATATAACACAACGTATGGTTGTTTTGTTCGTAATTGGATAGCAAAACATTCACTTCACATACATATGACCTTCTTGATATAGCTATTACTAATAGAAAAAAATTCAAGCCCCGGACACGTTTGATACACGAAGAAAAATAAAAAAAATACTAAGTACACAATACCGGACAAATTGGAACAATTTGATGATGCTGAAAACGTACTCAAAATAACCTGTCTCGAATTAGAACTGCGGCGTGTGTAAGCGGAATCAATGACATGCTCGTTGCTTACGCATTAATAACGTTATTACTTTGTTAGGTAGCCAATTACCTGGGAGATTTATTTATTCGTACATTTCATGGAATACTAGCTATCGATCGCGGCCTTGCTCGCTTTAATATAAATTCGTCCTCTCTCTCTGTGGTTTATAATACTCTATGTTCTTTCCGGTCAAATATTAATGCAAAATTTCATAGTCATCACTTGAGTATTTAAAACGTGAAAACCACACACAAACTCACACTCATATTTGTAATATTAGAAATAACAGAGATAAGAATCGTAAAAAAATATCCTGAGGTCTTGATTAAACAAAGGCAATTTTCATAACAAAATGTTCAGTGACACAAAATTTTCAAATAAAAATATCAAACTTTTCATATAGAACGTAACATGTTTAAAAGCAAGTTATTTTACAAAAAATCTTATACTAATCTAGTAAGATGTGTTTTCCATAGATTAATGACTAATCTCTGCTATGCTGCAGTGCAATGTTGGAGCCAATTGCCTTAAATTATTTCTTTTAGATATTGATAAGCATATGTATCAAACTCAATTCATTCTAGTCTGCAAGACATCGCGATAATACATATGTCGGATATTTCGGAAGGGATAAGGCGACCTTAACAGTTCGATCTATAGGGAAATTTTCTCGAGAGATCGTCTCCAATTTTTAAAACAACAAAATTTTCAGTACAAGTTCCTTGAGATTAGAGAAATGAAAACTAAAAGGAATGTGACAATGTTTGAAGAAGTGTCTTGTAGAAACCTTAGTACAATGTACTAAAATTGTAGTACAGTAATGTAGTACATGAAATACGGTCTTTTAGAACCTTTTTGTTGCAGCTAATCGTTGAAAGTTTGCCTTTGCCTTTTAAAATAGTCCCACCTGTATAAAAAGCACATATTTCGAGTGTTTGAAAACTCGTTACTTTAAATTGAGAATAGGCATTAAAATACGACAATATTTACATTTTAAAAGAGCATTAATGACAGTGAAGCCATTAATTGGAGCTAATTAAAATACATGAATATTGAACACATAGTAACATATACCCAATGTGTGGTAGGGCTTTATCCAAACGTTGCTCGTGTTGAATATTTATGAAATGTATTATTAAAATATTAATTCGCAATAAAGTGTGGATATTTATAATTTTATTAGCCACTAGCCTCTGCCCGCGCCTTCGTTCGCGTTCTCAATAGGAAAAAACATCCCGATTTTGAAACATTTTTCATCTCTGCTCCGCTCCTATTGATTTTATAGCCTATAACCATTCTCGATGAATGAGCCATATAACACTGAAAGAATTATTCAAATAGGACCAGTAGTTCCTGAGATTACCTCCTACAACGTCACAACATCACAACGTCACAAACACACAAACTCACAAACTTTACCTCTTTATAATATTAGTATACATATAGATAAAGCACAAACTCAGGGTCACAACCACTGGTTTTACAGAATAAGGCACTGATGCTATTCATACTTACCAGTTAGGAAAATAAAGGAAGTTTGCCAACAATTATAATAGATCTATTTGTTAAAACTTCTAAATAAACCCTCATTTAACGTTACTCCATTTTATCATATTAATTTAGCTGTATATTAATTTCCTAAGAATTGTAAAAAAAATATATTAAAAAAGTTGTGTGTATTTCACACGTGTTTGAAGTAAAACTTAATATTCTGATTATGTTTTAAGATAATGAGATGAATACACTATAGAGATGAATACACTAATGTCACATTAGTTTTCTGCGTTGTTTTGTTTTATTTTTTATGCTATTGGAGACAAACGAACAGGCCAGTCACCTGATGTTAAGTGATTACCGCCGTCCATAGACACTAGCAACGCCAGAGGAGTCGCAAGTGCTTTGCCAGCTTTCACTGACCGAACGAAATGCAACAATGCAAGCACTTTTTCTTCACGTCGGTATTTCTCTGAGAGGGTGGTACTACCTCGGTCCACCCGATCCGTTCTTTTTTTATTGAAGCACGACAAAGTGACTGCACTATGCCCGATGTTAAGCATACTACAATCCAGAAACATCGGCAACCACCAATAGACATATTATCCATCGCCGGTCGCCGCTGTCATGCCAGCCATAATGACGAAAGTCACCCAGTACTGGATATGCACAGGCTGATCCCGAAACGCGACACGCAGAAGCAAGTCACTATGATGGGCTTTTTCGCCATATACATGGTGGTTGCGACCCAGTCGGGCTGTAAAACCCTACCACCCCGCTATCGCCATTGCCTCGTTCGTTATTCAGCAGGGTGCACCACGTGCAGGTGAGGTTTGCTTGGGTGTCTCAAGTCTTTAGATGTTACTCGATACCCCTTACACCCAGTAACCAGTAATATCTTCAGTGTGGCTCTACCACCTACAGTATATATTAGTATAATATTTATCAACAATGTCAATATTATTCATAACACAGAATAATTTTACGATCCGACAGAAAATTACGAGCTATAGATTACAACGACCGTCTCTCTCTTTCTCTTAGTGTATATTTCGAGTACTATCTCATTCACACAAAATCTAAAACCTGTATACATCTATAGCTATCTCTTTTACTTTACACATTACGTTTCATAAGTTTCATTTCAAAAATATGTTTTAAGATAGTCATATTGAAAGTGGCTTATATTATGTTAAAATTAACTCTCATATTTTAAATAATTAATAGTCCATATCTAACACAAACTCACCTGATGACGACTTCGGAGTTATGTTTTATATAGCAACTATTTTGTTTTTATCTCATTTCATTAAAACAATAGCGACCTACCTCATCTTTGTATAAATGCATAATACTTTTTTTTTACACTGGGAGATACCCCTCCCGTCGGGCAGCTGAGGATGGGTTATGCCCGATTTGCAGGGACTAAAACCCCATGGTGCCTTCATATACCTTATTTGCGGTAAAAACAAAGGTTATGTTTTTTACATTTAGAATTACCTCAATCATTTGTCGCTTCCACCTTGGTAACTCCTACACATCACTTTGTACATCGGTACAGACCCCCTATCCGGCCGCTTGATTACTGAATTTACCTACACCATTTGATTCTGAAACATAACATGCTTACTCGTGCCACAGTTGCGGACGTTACACCTGACAATTATCATATCCTACCACGTTTATATTATGTTGTATACACGTATATGTTATCTTAATTAAAAGTGATAATTAATAAAGATGACCTTAAATAACAAGGCATACTCGTTACTGAGAGCAAATCATAACTTTTTGAACGCACACTGACACGATCTCACGTTATTATTTATTACACGTGTCATTTCATTTCATTTCAAGCTGCCCATCCTGGCTTTACACGGGTATATGGTAACGAATATCGCATGTCGCCCTACTTATTATGTGCGCATCAGCACAGTTGAATTAAAATTGTATTTATTAAATACTTGAATTGTTAGTCGTGTTCAAGAACTCAGGTTGCACAACAACACCATTATAACTCATAACACTAAATAAAATAATCGTGATCTAACAAACAACTTTACACGAACGAGCACCATAAGAACATATGTAAGGCACCCCCTCAGCGGCCGTCTTCGCCAACGGAGGACCGGCAGGAGGAGGCGGCATTTTGCCCAACTCCTTCTGCCACCGTAGCCGGACCTGAGGGGATGTAGTCGGGGGGCTCATCCCCTCATTCCACAGGTCCGGCGGACGAGGGGAGGCAGCTGGTATGTACCCAGCTGCCTCTCTATAGGTAGGTGCCCGGCAGCCACATTCCGCTGGGCGGACCGTTGGGGCGTCTATCTAAAGGGAGCTTAGCACGATCCCTTGCCGCCCCAACACTACGGTCTGTCGGTACACCGTGGGGTTTTAGTCCGTGCAAGCCGGACATAACTCATGCTTTCCCCTGGGAGGGTGGGAATTCATAAGGGATTTCCCCAGGTAAAAAAAAGGACTTGATCCTCACCTCTACACAAGTGCACTAACTACTGTAGAAAATGAGACCAGATATTTTTTTACAGTACTATCTTGCAATGAAATAAAATTATAAACTGAGCAACTGGACATCATTCTAACAATTCTTTCTATATTTTTGAAGAACTCCGTATTGTCTTCTGACTTACTCACTCAATTTTCATATTTAATACAAACTATCCACTTTGCTGTATAATTTTTTAAACAATTTCATATCAACCTTTTTCTGCATATGACAAAAATTATAAACCAAATGTACTGCTTTTTTTATTACCGTGGGAAATCCATTATGAATACGCCACCCTGCTAGGAGAGAGAGTGGGTTATGTCCGACTCTCACGGACTAAAACCCCCAAGACCATATTGTTGGGGCGACAAGGGATCGTTCTGTACTAATCACCTTGTTTTAGGCGCTCCAACGGTCCGCCCGAAAGAAGGTGGCCGTCGTGCTCGTACACACCAGCTGCCTCTCCTCGTCCGCCGGACCTGTACAATGAAGAGATGGGCCCACCGGCCCATCCTCTATATCCAAATAGATGCATCTAGCTGTACTAGAGTGATGCCCTTACATATGTTCAACGATTCACTTATTTATTTAGACTAGTGGGCGCCCAGTGGTCGACATTCGACCATAGTCTATTGATATTTTAAAGTTTCAACTTAATTAGAGTTATTTTGTTAAAGGGTATAACTTCTATAATCAAAGGTTTTCATCATGATTACTCAGGTATTTGCCATTTGCCGTGATCTTTAATTATATAAACATAAAAAAACTATGTGTAAATGAAAATTGAAATTAAGTATAAATTTGAAACAAAAAACAGGTGGTATACTCTTATGACAACATGAAGTCAAATGACATGAAATAAAAGCACTCCTGTCACCTAAAAATTTTGACATCCAATAAAACCAAAGAGAACAATAATTTCACTGGTTCCATAAATGTACTAAAAATAAATTGCTTATCAATTAATTATTAATGTACATATATATCTTATGAATTTACATAGTATATTATTATAAAATTAACCTACAATTTGACCAATCGATTTCTAAGGGCATATAAGGCACGCAACGTCATGTTAAAATTATTATATTATTGTAAAATAAACCTGCAATTGCCCAGTTAAATTCAAAGAGCATGTAAGGTAAGGAAGGTAAGTCGTGTTATAAATATTATAATAATAGTTATATGTTATAATATCATTATTAAATGTAGGATGAAAAAGGGTAATTGAAACGTAACGTAACGTAACGCCTACAAGTATATGAAAAAAATTGATGATTCTAAAGTGATGGTGGCTCGGTGGTAACGTATGTAGACTCGGCTGGATCTACATAACTGCGAATTCTACAATAGGCGCAAGCATAGACATTCTGTAAAGAAAATCATTGTGAGGAATCTCTAGCTTCATGATAAAGTATTTTCTGAGTACTCGTTAGAGTAGTTATCGCCTGTGAGTGTTGCTTTCGTACTGTAAAATATCACATTTATATGTACATATTTGAAACACTCTTGATGTCGTAAGAAAATTAGGGGGTCATTGTACTTGAGCAAAAAAGCTTTTTCCACGAAACTGCTTCTTCGCCTACGTTAATAATTATAATCAACATATACAGAAATATTTACAAATATCTTGTATTATAATAAATTCTATATCTCGTTGACTGGTTAACATATAAAATCATTAGTGTGGTCTATTAATTACAGGAAGGTTAATGTTTGATAAGAGAATTTGTAAGGAAATGATACATTCGAAATGAAATAAATGTAGAAACGAAATCGATCTAAAGTGCCTCCTTTAGTAGATGTCATTAGTGTTGTTGCTATAGAATTACAAGTAATCAGACAAGACGAGGCCGGCAATGTAAAATATCCTGTCACTATAGTAGGTATAAAATTCATATGAGTAACTAATATACAACAAAGTCACTATCCCTATTTGATTTTTTTTTGTTTACGAGTAGTTCTCCTAAACGTAACAGATTTTGGTAAGGTTTTCATTTGTAAGATTACACTCATTAAATTTTTGACGGGCTATTGGTTATTGTAATTGATCTTATACTTTATACATAACTAACTGTCCCGTGCAACTTCGTCTGAACAAAATCTGTTATCACCATTGTCAATTGTATTTTTAAACGCGAAAAATTTTAATAAGCCAAAGACCCGATTGCAGCCACACCTACCGTTTGCAATTGTGAATCCAAACTAACAAAGGACTCACTCAAACATATACCCAGATGGTATATGAGAAATCTTATAAGTCTAGAACGCGTTCGTAGCATCATCTACCGGGTTCAATTAAGATAAAAATTAACCTAAATAGATTGGTGGTAAAGTAAAAAAAAAGCTTGAGGGGTGTATGTATCCCCGGTTAGAACGAAGTTCCTTTCCCTTTTTTGTAGACGTCTACTACGCAGTCAGTCAGTATAATTTACGTTATAAAATATCAAGCTGATAGAGTTAAATTGTTAATTATACGATAAAATATATGGTTTGTAAAATAAATAATGAGTACCTGGACGACCGAGCCTAGCTCGGTTCTTTAAAAAACATTTTTAAATTAAAATAAATTGGTAGCAAAATTAGAATTATTTATCAAAAAAAAAAAATCTCTCTTATAGTTATAATATTTTTTTATTAGATTAAACTGTTAGGTTTGCCTCACAAAATTAGCATAGAAATCGCTGATGTCGTATAGATAGATAAATTAAAGACTGAATGGTCTGGGATAATGAAGTTAATAAAAGTTAATTTAATTTTAATGAATTTAAAAATTTTGTAAACAAGTAGTAGCAATCTACAAACGCACTATATAGACTTTCTAGATAACAGCAAATCTAGTGTCAGAATTAGGCGGGTTCACTAAACTGCTGCTGCTTATCACAATATATCTAAACACAATACACGTTACGCTTTGGGGCAGGTCATGGCTGTGGAATGCTTTGTATTGTTTTTTATGGAATTACATTAGCTCTTGTTTATACTGACCTTTAACCCTTTGTTTATTTTTCAACTAATTCCCGGCTCGGCGACTCAATTTTTGTTTACGCTATGACGTCATGAGGTACAGTATGGTGATAAGACGGCAATGTTATGTCGTACTCGGACTTAAAAGAACAACTGTGATGATGTGATATATGCTTGTTTATGTTTCAGAAAGAACAAACTCCTTAGTTCTAGTGGAGACATTTTTTATGTTATCATATGACGTCATGAGATACAGTCGGGCGATAAGAACGTAATGTTATTTCGTGCAGCGTTATGTTTTCTTTAAATGTTTAGAATCGCAGGAATCGTTTTAACAATGTAGATGAATAAAGAGCGATTATATATTTGATCTTAAGCTCATCGAGCACAAATTTAATTATATTTTATTAATTGATAACTGCACGAAACAGTTATATCTAAAATGTAGGAGGCGCGGCTGATATAAATATGTTATCTGGAACTTTTCTTGGAATAATCTCAATTATAAAGTGAATTTTGTATTCCAATCACAAACTAAATATTAAATAATACATTTTGTCACAGATTATCATAATAATATCATGGAATATGAAAAAAAAAACAAAAGTGCGAAATATAACTAAATAATCAATTCAAAATATATTTTTTTAATTATAATTTTATCATTAGGTATTTAGTACTGTACTCTTAAAGCACATTTACCTATTTAAAGTTAAATCTTTTTGAAAAGTCTCAAAAGTCTCGAAGTGTTTGTATGTAAAATCAAAATTAAAAAAAATTACTGATTGGGTGTGAAAGTATACATGATTCTGATAACAAAAATGCAATTTTTAAATTTTATGTCGGTCTGCCTCTCTTTCTGTCTGTCTGTCTGTTTGTTCCGGGTAATTTCCGAAATGTCTGGACCGATTTTGATGGGAATTTCACTGGCAATTAGCTGAAATTACAGCGGGTGACATAGGCTATTCTAAATTAGACTAAGTGGTAACCCCGGCTTTGTCTATAATGCTATCTCCAAAACGAATAGATCGATTTTCACAGAACTTTCACCAACAGATAGCAGACTTTATATAAAGTAATTTAATTTTGACTAGCTGTTAACCGTGGCTTCGCCCGCAGCACTATCTCAAAAACAGTTATACCTATCTTTACAAAACTTTCATTGGCAGATAGCTGACCTTATAAAAAGTAATTCAAGTAATTTTAGTTTATACTAGCTGTTAACCGTGGCTTCGCCCACAGTGCTCTATCCGAAACGGTTAGACCTATTTTCATGGGACTTTCACAGGTAGATAGCGAACCTTATAAAAAGTAATTGAGGTTATTATATTTTAGTCTAGCTGTTACACGCGACATTGCATTAGCAAGATTTCAAATCGTTCTTTATTTTTAATTTGAGAAATAATTATCAGCTTATTGTTTGCAATTCGACATTAAAATTATTAGTAGATAGCTTTGAAGAAGAAAGAGGTCTTCCTAATAAGATCATAAACCATAAACGTATTACGTAAAGAGTTCCATGATAAAATTTCTTGCAGAACAGACAAATGTTTATGTTTTATATAGTCGCAAAATCTTAATTATTATATCATTGTATATTAAATGTAAATCTTTGTAATAATATTTTAACTTATTGTTTCATTAGTGCGTAATACAGTGTAAGTAAGCACTGAGATGGTGGGTTATGTGGTGGGTTAAGGTTCCAGATATGTTGCTGAATATAAACCTCATTTAATACACTGTTAGTATTTACATATCTAATGTATACGTTACATGTTGTGGCGTGCGTGTCGTACTTACAATCGTTTTAAAGAGCATTTCTATAATTGTACATGGTCTCACAATTTTATATTTCTTTAATACCATTTTTTAAAACGCGTGTCGAGCTCCTGGTAAAGCTAGTTCTTAAATATATTTGAATAACTTAGCTACGGAATTATTGCATAAAAATTGTCTGAGATTTGTATCGCGAAATTTTTACAAACACTTTTTCGTAATAACTATTATAAGCATGAATATTATAATTAAGTAGCGTAAAATACGGTTATGTATTGTGTTAAACATAGATACGTGAATAGATTTTTTAGATTTAAGTAAAAGAAAACGCGGGCGACGAGGCGTTGAGTCCATACAAACGTATTTCTCTGTTTTAGTCCTAGGTAATGGGATTACATCGATTATTTTTGTATCATAAAATCTATATCTATCACTTTCATATTCCTGTTTTCAATTTACGAATGTTTATTTTTACTTAGACATCCTCTAAACGTACTAAATTGTTCAATCAAATCACCGTTTTCTGACACCCGACGGACTAATTTGTCGAATATAATAAAAAAAAGAAAAACATGCAAACATAACCTCGCGTCTTTCCACAAATATTTTTGAAAAAAGAATTAAAATCGTTTCACTTTCGAAAAAGTAAATAGGGTTATATTAAATTACTATTTCGTCATTTTATTTAAGTAAAATCAGTTCGAATTGCAGTTGTCTCTATCACTTTTTACTTGATAAATCGTGCAGAGTGTGATAGCTATAGCCTCCTGTTATTACCTATTCATTTCTATACATTTTTCGTACATCGCGTTTAAATACATCTATGTAAGTAGTCCGGTGAAGCTTTAAAGACACCACTGGGTCACTAGCATAGTTAGTTAAAAAAAAAGAACTACATTTTGACCCATTTATTTATTTATTTTTTCTCGATTTGACTACGCTATTGACCTAGCAGAGTCTTAACAGATTCGCTGGACTACAAGGCGAGCGTTTGCGGCACTCAACCGATTTTATTTGACAACTGGCTCAAGGGTGCACGGCACACCTCGGCTTGGTCTGTTACCTGATACATGCAATTCGCGACCTATCTGAGCAAACCTAAGCTAACTATTAATAGACATATGAGTTGTTGAAACATATATGTATACCAAGCATACATATCTCAACAATTTTTATAAATATTGCGTATCGGATAATTTTCTAAACCATTTGAGTTCTATAAGGGAAAAAATAAATCCCTCCCACTTTCATGTGTAAGCGTGTATGCGTGTACGTGTGTGGAGGTGATATGTGTAATGTTGTCAGAGTGATGTAACCTGACCTGACCAGATGTGAACTGATCTAGGCTTGAGCCGTTGCCTAGGGGTGCTTAATCTGGTGTGCGGGAGCGAAATTTACCGCCAGACCACAGGACTGGACAACAGTGTTATTGTTACCTACAACAGTAGGTTCATCCATCCTGTGCGGGATATTGTAGATTATAACCTAAAGATGGCCATAGAAGATTAAAATGCAACCGCCATAAAAATATTAACTTCATTAAAAAGTCCGTCCTAAAATAGTTAATAGTTAAATAAAAAAATAAAAAAGAAAAATAGCCAATAGTTAGATTTAGACACGATATACACAATATATTTACGATTTTTGACGTATACAACAAATTAAACGGAAGCAAAAAAGACCATGAATCTGCAGAAGAAAAAAAAATGCTACATTGATATATAAAAGACACAAGTAATATTATTTTATTATTGTTGTATGTTACAATAAAAACGCAGTTATCGGAACATTGCACCCGTTGTCAGACAGTAAACTTGGCTGATTACGACGTTAACCGAATGTTCAAGATTTTGTGCATTGTTGTCCCAAACGCGCTTTGCTTTATGTTGAGTGGAGCCGAGTGAACCTGATTCAACGTCACTAACCCTAGTGTGACGGTACACTTTAGCTCCCAGATAAATAGAGGTCAAGAGGCGGGAGTACATGGAGGGGGTAGTTGAGAGGTGGATGCAGGACCTGGCGGACGCGCCCTTCGGCACGTACACCGTTGACGCCGTCTGCCATATCCTGCGGGAGTGGATTGGTAGGGAGTGGGTCTCCCTGACGTTCAAGCTGGTGCAGATATGACCGGGCACGGTTGTTTCGGGTGGTACCTGCACCGGATCGCTCCCAGGGAGCTGACCGCCGCCTGTCACGAGTGCGGCGCTGAAGTAGACACCGCGCAACACAGTCTCTCCGAGTGTGTTGCGTGGAAGAGAGAGCGCCGCACTATGGCGGCGGTGGTGCGGGGGAATTTGACGCTGCCGGGCGTGGTTTCGGCCATGATCCGTAGCGAACAGGCGTGGCAAGCAGTGGCCTCTTTTTGCGAGGAGGTCATCTCGCAAAAGGAGGCGGCGGAGAGGGCTCGCGAGCAGACCGTCTAAAGTGGCCCTCTCCGCCAACGGAAGACAGGCGGGAGGAGGCGTCGCTTTGCCCAACTCCTCCCGCCACCGTAGCCGGACCTGAGGGGATGCAGCAGGGGGGCTCATCCCTTCATTGCACAGGTCCGACGGACGAGGGGAGGCAGCTGGTGTGTACCCAGTCTGCCTCTCTATAGGTAGGAGCCTGGCGGCCACCTTCCGCCGGGTGGACCGTTGGGGCAGCTCTACAAGGTTGATTAGCTTGTTCGATCCCTTGCCGCCCCAACAACACAGTCTGTCGATACACCGTGGGGTTTTAGTCCATGCGAGTTGGACATAACCCACTCCCTCCCCCGGGAGGGTGGGTATCCATAAGGGATTTTCCCACGTTAAAAAAAAGTGTGATAGTACACTTTCGTTAACTGTTTAATAAAAAGAAGTTAAAACTTGTTTAAAAAAAAAGAAGTTTTCATTAAAAATTCTTAATAATAATTATAAAATATGTTTAAAACTCATATTTGGCCAACGCGTATTAAATATTTAAAACTATGGCATTGTAATTATATGAATACGAATGAGTGAATTATAATCACCTAAATATATCATAAATCGTAGTCATCTTTATGTATTAATTTATTTTATTTGTTTATACACACGTCAAAAAAGTCTAAGCAACATGCGTGATATTACAAATTTTACTATTAATATTAATTAATTTCTAAGTATTTACTCAAACAAAGTGCGTAGGTAAGTAAACTTTTTTATTATAGATGATATACTGGCTGGTTGTAAAAAAAAATTTGATTATGTTTTGTTTTTTCATAAAATTCAAATGACTTCGAATTTGTTTGAATTTAAGTGCGTTTTATTTGCTACGTTTAGTCTTGATTTTATAATTTTACCAACCATTTAAATAAAGTTAAGTATATATTATTTATTAGTTAATATTATTATTAGTTTAGTAAATATTTAAATAAAGTTAGTAGTTAAATTATAAGTATGCACACCTATTGCTAAATAAATACAATCATGAAATTATATATGAGTATACTAACTTAATTATATTATGTTAAGAAGAGAATCTGTGTTTATATACTATACAACGAAATTTACTCAGACTATAGTCTGATATAGGATGAAATATGTCTATGTTGATATCGGCACAACAGGCGACACAGTCAGTAATAGTATTGTATGAGCGACACATATTAGCAATCGGATTATTAAAAGAGACATTATTTTTATAAACAGGAATATGAAACAATCTACTGCAACGACCCGGAAGTTGGTGTTAAAATTAAGCAAATATAGTAATTGTGGTCACTCTATAATATAATTCACTATTTTATATAGGTATGTTAATTCACTTGCTTATCTTCTGCTAGACAACGATGATATTTTAAAATATTGAGCACGTTCAAGGTGACTAAGGAGTTGTCTTGGCATCCCAATTCCCATGTCTAAGACAGTGTCTTTAAACAGCGTGTCTGGATTCGTTCAATGTTCTTTATATGAACTGTGTAATAGGGTAATAGGTCTTATCTATTTTGTATAGGTAATCCGTCCGAACTGCATTTGTCTCTTTCACGCTTTATTAGATAGTTCGGGCAGAGCGCGACAGTAATATATTTCTACTAAAATCTTATCTCCAACTGTGTTGTGAAACGCATTTCCTCCTAAGACTTCTATCCGTTACAAAACAGTAACAGCCAGGGATCGAGAAATGACAATGCCTTTAAATGCCAGTTAACATAAGCTAACATTCTGACACGTGCCTATGAATTGCCAATGATTGAATTGATTTTCTTTAAAACGATTGCATTTTAATAGACGCAGTGTTGAATGATGTATTATCAAATCATATCATAATTGTGAACTCTATATGAATTGAAATATATTTTAAAACTATTAGTCCATTATCCCGGTCCTACGCTCAGAAGTAGTGGTACAGATCCTTGATATGAAAATAATTACTATAAAGCTGAATCTTCGTTAATAGCTTCATTTTGATGAGACGCCCAACAATGTCCTGTGCGAAAATTCTCGATTCTGGTAGCTAACAGAGGTAGCAAGGACATAATATGTTTATTTAATGAGTGTCAAAAACTTTATTAGTAACTGAGGGATTCTTTTTTTAATCTCAAGATAATTATCTAAATTACTTGAAAAAATATTTGTCCTACAAATGTAAGGTTTGATTAATGAGTACCCTCCTGTCAACATGTATTTGATCACGAAGTCATTAAAATCATTACTAACCAGCTGGTTTTTTTTTACTTCGTTAACATGTATATAATGAAATGGTCACATTTTCCTACAAATTGTGTGGTACGTTGTCGCAGTCCTTCAATTGAATACATATTTGAAATTCATGAAATGCAAAATCAAGTTATTTTGTCTATTTTAGCATATTGTATATTACTGTAATAATCTAGTATTACTTGTAAAATAATAAAACAACACCGTATTGTACTGTATCGCATACTTTTAAATGTAAAAATGTATGTTTATGAGCAATACATAAAATAAATAAATAAATAAAATTTTGCTGCTATAGCTGTCACAGCTGGGCGCATGCATAGGGCATCGCTTACTGTTTGTTAGGTAGCCCTTCACATGCTGATGTCGCTTATAACGGTTAAAACATTTTTCTATTCCACCACGTGATTTATTTTATTTTATTTCTCTTGAGTAATACTTGTTGTACTATACAATAATTATGGAGTGTTTTTTGTGCAATTTGCTTTGTGAAAATACAAATTTTCGAGAAAAAAGAGAAGAAGTGAAGAAATTCACTAAAAACATTTGGCTTTCTTGTAAAACTTTTCTGTCTGCTCGAAAACATCATCAACATAAATATGGCCATGTTGTATTACCTGAAAATTGTAGTGACGATGTAATAGGCTATTATTCCTCTTGTTACAAAGAGTTTCGAGTGAAATCTAAATATTTATCTTATGAAAGGTAAGTCGATCGAATATTTTTTACTCCATTTTTAAAATAACTGAAAAATGATTTATTAAGTTTATATTTCCACAAAATTATGTAAAATGGAGCATTAGTATTGTAACATTCTTTTTACACTATTCAAACATTAATTTTCGAGAGTATAGTATATTTTACATATATTTTTGGAAAATTTACAATATAATACGAATATATTTAATGCAATAGTAAACTCTGCCACGTGTTTATCGTTTACTCAATGAAGAGACGGAGAATTCGAAAAATTGCAATCACTGTCGGACTAGCTATCCGTCCCTGCTTTCTTGTAGGACATTGTTTTATTTGTGCAGAGAATCCACTAACCTATCATGAAATATTTTTATCCTACAGTTAGTAATGAAAAAAATTGTCTTGTGGAATTAACAATTTCTAAGCGTAGGACCGGGATAACGTACAATATAATTTGTAGGACAACGTGATCATTAAAGAACCTTGATAAACTGGATTTCGTAAAAGGCCGGCATAGTCTAAATACTAGGAACTAAACTAAACTGGTTATCCCATGTTTTAGACTTAGTAAAACAAGTAATAGTTTTTTGGGAAATAGTGTACGGTTCTATAACAAAATTCCAAAGGATATTACCGATTTGCCTGATTGTGAATTTAAGCGCCATGTCAAGCGGGTTTTAGTCTCAAAAGGCTATTATAGAGTGGATCAGTATGTGAACGATAGTGATGTCTGGAATTGACTCATCTCTGTGCATCCATTAATTTTTTTTCCATTAAAAGTTTCTGTCATGTATGTAATATAGTCTAAATATTATATATATTAAAAAGACAAACCAGATCGAGTTTCTTGCCGGTTCTTCTCGATGACTGGGTTGTTTCCGAACTGGTGGTAGTTTTTGACGTTCAGAAGTGCCTTATTAGGGCCTAAACTGAATAAAGTATTTTTGATTTTGATTACATTATATATATGTTAACGAAGTAAAAAAAAATCAGCTGGTTAGTAATGATTTTTAATGACTTCGTAATCAATACATGTTGACAGGAGGGGACTCATTAATCAAACTTTACATTTTGTAGGACAAATATTTTTTCAAGTAATTTAGATAATTATCTTGAGATTAAAAAAAGAATTCCTCAGTTAGTAATAACATTTTTGAAACTCATTAAATAAACATATTATGTCCTTGCTACCTGTCTTAACTACTAGAATCGAAAATTTTCGCACAGGACTGTTGGGCGTCTTATCAAAACGAAGCTATTTACGAATATTCAGCTTGATAGTAATCAAGTCCAAAAATAACCCAGGGATCCTGGACTATATATTATGACATTTGAAATATTACTTTCTAAGCTATATCTATGGTTGAATATTTGTATAATTTTAGAGCCTTCTTAGAATCTTTGGCGATATTAATAAGTAACATAAGGTGATATTATATTATTTAAAAAATATTATTTTTAATATAAAACATTAAATGATGTCACGATCATTCCTGATGATAAGAATAGTAATCAAGAAAAATGGTGACTACCAAGAAATCGACATTCCATCGTCCATCGTCATAAATATAGGATCGAGATTTCATGCACAATGTATTGATTGAATTGCAATTGATTAGTGATTTTTCTGAAGTTATCAACCGCTGACGTAACATATGTTCGGGTTATCAAGAGTGTATTCACGTACATTACGTAGGTTGTACGTACGTACCTAATGCATGGCGAATGGTTAATAGTGATTATTCAGTGTTTGAAAGATTGATTTTATAGGTATGACCGCAATGATTTTTCGATATTACACGTGTTGGTTTTATTATTATTTTTAATTACCAGGTCTTCTTATTCTTTTATGTGAAACATATATAGGCAAGGGTAAACCTGATTGTTGGCGTGGTGAGACTTGGCGACGAAAAACACGAATTTTCAACTATTAACGAAATACTCAAAAACATTTGCAACCCTATCTGTATGAATATGAGATTCAAACTGTTTTATCGGCCACTCTTTCTACTAGTGTAACGCGGCACGCGCTAACGACTCAGCATCCTTTGATAAATGCCGCCAAGACACCGTACCTGCACTTAGTTGAATTTTTGTGTTTTAATAAAAATGAATATTTATATAATAAAATAAACAGTCATTATTTTATGGAACAAATTTGTAATGCTTTATCTTTTCATTATGCCATAGCTGATTCCTGTCGTAATCTATTCTTTTATGCATATAACTTATACAAATCGGTTTCGATGTTAATCATCTGCCAGACGTCCCGTGACGGCTCAATTTTTTTGGTAAGTAATTTCATCATAATGTTACTTTACTTTTATGCTGTAATCAGCTGATTCTATCCCGCTTAGTTGGCCATTAAATATGATAATGGTCAATGGAATTTAAAAAATGATTCTAACACCATATACGAATAATTCCGTATCGAAAGGTCATTTAAACCTATGCCGATACTTTTAATAGTTTTGACGTGATTGGGCATAAAGAAACTATATTTTCATTATGTATACCGTTGTCCTGCCTCAATAATTAAAAAAATCAACCGCAATGCCATTAAGTTCAATTCTAAAATCTAAACCATTAGTCCACCTGAACACTAACAAAAAATTTAATCAAAATCCGTCCAGCAGTTTAAGACCATTTTAGTCACATGCACACATACAAAAAAATTATAAATATACAAACTTAAAATCAATAATTATAGTATAACAGTTGCATTAGTAATTAGATGTCGTATTCCGGTATAAGCTGTTAAGACCTTAGCCAATAGCGTAGTCATATCGAAAAACAAACAGTAAGTCAGTAAAAGATTTTTACGCAAGAATCAAGCGTTAATGACAAAATTACATTTAAAAAATGACTCGCAATTAATCCAAATAATAACGGGGACGAAGTAAATAATATTTATATTTTAAAACTATAAAAAAGTTAGTATTACTATTATCATTGTTTATAGCGACATCTAGTACCTTTTGTAAGCAACGTTGAAGTCATAATTTGTATGAAATGTTATGCAGTACTTAATGCTACAATTGTAGTAAAGATTGCAGCACACAGTGCATGGTATTTAAAATATTACGGAACAATAATTATTATAAATCAATAATCAAAGTAGCTATAGGATTAACGACGGTTTTTTTTGATAAAACATTTTAAGCCTTGGATAATATTAATAGTTCGAATGAACTATGGAAATTAGAAACAGGTTAATTCACTTTTGTCATATTGACGTCAAATGAGAATTGTATATAAACTTATTGAAATAATGTCTTTTAAATTAATGTTTTTGTACTTCGTTATATTGGAACTTTATCATAATAAAACTGTAATAAATTTCTCATGGCTTTCTAAATGTTATCGATGATGAAGTTGAGTATTTTGCGAGTTAAAAAAAAATGATAATGTCAGAGGAACAATCGCTTGCGCTCGGTCTGATGTCGTCCTCTATTATACCGTCAGCGGAGCTCGAGTCAAGGCAACGCTTGCGACTCGTTCACACTCGTCATTTAGATGTAATAAAGAGCGGTCGTGTAACTGCAGGGCTCATTGTAGTTCGCCACGAAAGCCCTCAACAGTGCCTATTCAAATGTAGTCCCCTTGGTGTCATTCACGTCAAAGGCTGATTTCTGAACTTCGAGAGGAAAATCGATGCAATCGTAAGTAGCATATTTCATTCGTAACACTATTTCCACGTTATTCACACTGAAAACATATTGCACAACTTTTCTGTGCTATTTTTCATCATAATTAGTTTCGCAGTTAGGTGATTTTAAAGGAAAATCATAAGTGTGATTGATCTCCTTGTTAAATCATAATTTAGTTTCAACTAGATGACCTAACATTGACTTTCTCTAAATTAAACACGCTTTATCTCAATAAGTCTATATAATTTTACACACAAAGAATGAGTAAGTGGATATAACATTGTAAAATTTAACAATAAACCTTTGAATTGATATCCATTCATGAATAAAAATGGGGAACCATCAATGACATTTGAATAAAAATGGTGTCTAGACGTGCGGCGTTTGACCCCAAATCAGCCTGTTGAACGAATGCAATGTTCCGAACGACGTCCCCTCCGTAACCACGTGGTTGTTAAAATTAGAACGCCTTTCGGGAGCCAATCGCAAATTTATAACTATGATATTTTATTGTTTAAACAAAGTATATATTTTAGTATTAAATACAAAAAATAATTATGAACACATATAGTCAGCTTTAATGTTTAGAAAGCGTATACATTGCGTACTGGAAACTTTTTGTTGAAATATAATAATTATATGCATATTTAGTGTATTTTATCACAATATTAAAAAACCTTGAGCTGTTCTATCTCGCTGTGTGGTCGTGGCATCCGCATAACTCAGGTTGGATTCGTTACCTGCCGATAAATAATGCATTTGTCCCTTGCTATTCAGGGAAGAAAATAATCGAAACATTTTTAAACACGACAAGCTGGTGTCCTTAACTTTCTTCTTGGAAAAAACGGTATCTGGATTAAATGTGGAATTTTACTTATTTAATTGTAATTTTGTTACTGCCTTGCTAATACTCTAAAAATTCTTCTGTTTATCAGTTTAACAAATAGGGTCAGACAAACAATAGAAATATCAATTGTTAATTAATATGTATAGATTACGTACCTTTTTAACAAACAATAACTGTTCTGTTGATATTGTTAACACTTCACAATAATTGTTTTCTTAATTCCTATTTAGCTTTAAAATTTACATGGTTTTATTATCAGAGTAGCTCATTTCCGTGGTTTCGCTTGCGTTTATGTAGACCTTTGGAATAGTACTTTTTCTGTATAAAAGGTACTTACTCTATGCCCTTTTCTGACAATGAGTACGCCAAATTTCATGATTATCGGTTGGATTGTTAAGGGTTGAAAGTAAAACAAACGAACTAACTCACATTCACATTTGTAATATTAGTAAGCATAGATTCCAATATAATAATAAACATAGAGATCGACAATTACTATTTATTTGTGGAATGTACGATATTGAAAGTAGTAGTTACTAATTTTTACACGAAACAGGATATATACACGTACCACAAACCTTTTTGATTGATTACAATACCGCTGGTAGGCTCGAAGAAAATCTTTTGTAGCATTAAATCTGCCAGCGTACAAACCCAAAAGTTCAATAAAGTTTTCATTGTATTAATAATAACTACATATATTTAATTCATATGGACGTATTTAAAGTGAAACAATACTACGTAATGTAAGCGGAACCGATTGTCTAGTCTAGTTCTTACTCATCGACCAATTGATTCCAGAAATATTAATATCTAAACTCGTGGAAAACATATCTTGTTTTTAGTCCCAAACTACTAGTAATTGATATGTAGAATTTAGAAAAGCTTTTACATTAAATTCTCTTGATATTTTTTTTGGTAAGGAGAAATAATACATCTAATCATTTTTTATTGAAACCATCGCAATGGCAGACCTTATATTTTATTTATATAGTTTGTCATTGCAAAAACAACACAATGAAACTGTGCTTCATAATTGGTAAATATCCTTTCATAAACAGACACAAGAAATGAATATAAATACATTTTAAGTCAATTTACAAACCTACCCACACTTTTCACTTCCCGCTTAAATATAATACCGTGTGTGATCGTGTACTTTAGGTTTTAATTGGGTTTTATTAAGTTTCTTATATATGTGTATTCTTATGTTTTAAATTTCAATAATCTTATTTGTCTAATAAAAAGCCACTTATGGGACTGTCAAGAAATAAAATTTGAAATGAATTTTGGTCGATTGCCCACGACTCAGGATTCAGTTCCTAGTGTGGGAATCTACAGTTAATTTCCTTGCCATGTAAATCATTTTTGTTAAATAAAGACTTTTTATTTTTTTTTTTTTTTATAATGGAGGGGATATTTTAATACGATTAATTAACCAGTATTGTATGAATTCTTTTCAGTAAAATTATCTGAAGATCCTAATAAATTGTTCTACTGAATAGCTGAGTGTATTGATATCTGAATGAGATATTCTCTACTTGAATTCCATAAATATTTGGTATTGTTGAACTGAATACAATGGATGAATCCATTGTATGTATCTTTTGTTTGTGTTACATGTCGACCGATAAGTCGGTACTGTTAATGCGGCGTCATACTTTGATTGCTGGTTTTTTTTTTTTTTGTCAATTTAGATATTGATCTGTAACTATGTACGTATGTTAGTATAAATATGTTATTACTAGCTTCTTCCCGCGGCTTTGTCTTCGTGGAATAGTTACTTTGAGTTAATGCTAATATAACTCACGACTTCGTTTACATGGAAGGAAATAATACACATGTTAAGCCCGATTTTGAAAATTCCTTATTATTGATCTGCTTCTATTTGTCTTGGTGTGTTTATATGTTTTGGTGTGTTTATATATAACCTATAGCCTTAAACGGCAAATGAGCTATCTAACACTGAAAGAATTTTTAATACCTATAAACGAGTAATTCTTGTATATTTTTATATATTCAGGATCTTGGAAATGGCGGTATTTATTTCCGTCAAACTTTATTACATAGATAGTTTCGAGGACGATAAATCGATCTAGCTAGAATATGAAGCTAAATTTCGCGGCCACGGTCGAAACAAAAATGGCTCAGATGAAAATTTGTTATTCCGAAAATCCATGTAACCCTAGTTCGAATTCGAGTGTATATATATATATTTGTAAAACATGATAATTTTCTAAGGCAAACCTAACAAATTATTTTAATTAAATAAATAATTTTATTATTATAATTATAAGAGAGATCTTCTTTTAATATTTTTTTTATGTGAAAAAATGCTAGTTGTGTGATGCAAACCTAACAGATTATTTTAATTCAAAAGTGTTTTTAAAGAACCGAGCTAGGCTCGGTCGCCAAGGTACTTAGTACACATATGTGTAATGAAAAAATAAACAAGACTTAATTTCTTGCCGGTTCTTTACGATGACTCGGTCGTTTGTCCGAACCGGTGGTAGTGTTGAACATTATAAGCGCCTTCTTAGGGCCTAAATTAGAGTATTTTTGGTTTTTATTTTGATTGAGATACTAAAGTCAAAACACTAACACAAGGTGTGAAAACATCCCAGTCATTGAAATTTGATGCTGTTGATTATTTGAAATCATACAAATATCGCTTACAATGTTACATTATAGTTTTTGATGGATACTCAAAGTGTGGGGAATCATTTCCAGATATCACTATATGTCCTATGATTAATAAGTCATGTTAAAATTATTTATAAGGTAGGCAAATTTGATTAAGTGGATTAAAAGAAAAAATGAATCGTATAAAATATAAAAAAAAATTGCAATTTGATTTTGTACTTCACTAATCGTCCTATTAAAGCCCTTTGAAAATGAATTTAAAAAAATCTTTAATCGTGCTTATCTACATTATAACTAAGGATTTCTTGTACATAATCATTTAAGTAACATTTTTTTTTTCGAAATATAAATGCTGTAGACCTGGAAAGGTCTTTACAGCTTCACCGAACTATTGAGGCGAGCGCTGAAGGCACTCAGCCTATTTGGGATGTTTGGGCGACTAACTCAAGGGTGCACGGCACACCTCGGCTTGGGCTGTCGCCTGTTTTGTGCAAAAATCGCGACCTATCTGAGCTAACCTAAGCTATCTAGATATACGTATATGAGTTATGGAAACATGCATGTGTACCAAGCATGCGTGCTTCAACAACTCCTATATGTATTTTGCGTCGGAAAGAATCCTCTAGACTATTGTATATAGCATAAGATAGGATAGGGAAAAATAAGGGTAGAACTCTGTCTCGTTTATTTCTCTGAAAAAGAAAACCAGCGTGTAAGCGTATAGGCGTGCACGTGTGTATAGGTGATGTTTTAGCTGTGATGTAAGGTTTTGTGTCAATGTATCGCGTGAGCAGCGTACTCAAGGGCTCCACGCCGAGGGAATGGACCTAGGCTTAAGCCGCTGCCGAGGGGGGCCTAAACTGGTGTGCGGGAGCGAAATTTACCAAGGCGGCGTGATCTGTGGTTACGCGGGCGTGGGCGTGAACATGCTCTGTTTGGAGAGACAGGCTGGTAATGATCGTTCGCTGACGTGATTGAATCAGGAGGGTTGGTAAAAATGTGTCGCGGTCGTCTTCTATACTGCGCAGCGTTGGTTACGGGTTCATAGTTCGCGGCGGATACCACTAACTGGCTCGGATGATTCGTGGCTTTTTCGAAATAACTGCTTGTGAGTAATTTTATATACGCCCAGACAGAAGGCAGCTCCAGGTCCCTGCGGAGATCCTTATTCCGGACGTACCATGGGGCACCGGTGATTTTACGTAGGGCTCGGTTCTGGAGAACCTGCAACTTATGAATACGATTTTGCGCGTGTGCAAAGACCGGCGAACTGTACGTCATGATCGGACGGATGCAAGTTTTATATAAAGTGAGTTTATGTCTGAGGGACTATTTACTCTTATGACAAAGCAAATGATGGAGATGACCCAAGACCATAGCGGCTTTGTTTCGCACTCTGTGTGTGAATAGAAATTTAAGCGTTTATCTAAAGTGACGCCGATGTATTTGACCTCGCCGTCCCAAGGTATCTCGGTTTCGTATAACCTCATGGGCGTTAGTTTATTAGCGCGTTTCGTAGGATCGAAAATTATCGCGACGCTTTTTTCAGGATTTACTTCTATGCGCCATCGAAGAAACCAATCACCGAGTGTGCTAACGGCTTTTCCAATGCGTTTCCTGAGCCAATCCAGCCGCCAGCCAGAAGCGTAGATAACTGTATCATCAGCATAGCAACCTACCTCAACTCCCGGGAGCTTAGGTAGGTCTCCGATGAACAGATTGAAGAGCGTGGGTGCGAGTATTGAGCCTTGTGGCACACCTGAGCGTATCGGATGGGGCGATGACAGTTCACCGTCCACTCTAAAATGAAAGTTTCTATCGGTAAGATAATCGCGAATGATGTGAATTAACCTATCGGGTACACAAGCTAAACGTAACTTGTATACGAGCCCTTCATGCCAGACGTTATCGAAGGTCTTGGCAACATCGAAAAAGACAGCTATTGTACGTTTCGGTTTAGTTTTTCTCGTGTCCGGTTTCGGGTCCGGATTCCGATCAGCGTTAAAATTAGAGAAAATGTACTCCGTGAGACGAAGTACTTGATCTGTACAAGAATGTTTGGTGCGAAATCCAAACTGCTTAGGCGGTATTAAATTGAGATCTGTAATCGTGACCTGGAGATGGTTCAGAAGGAGCCGCTTGTAAAGTTTACCTAAAGTATTTAGTAACTAATGGGGCGATAGCTAACGGGAAGTGTAGCTTTCTTGCTGCGCTTGTGAATACCTATCACTACGGCCTTTTTCCAGACGGCAGGAAAGTGACCCTGGAACATGGCCGCGTTGAAGATGCAGACCAGTAGAGCTATGATGCGATCAGGAAGGAGTATCAGAACCTCGTTCCTGATCCCATCCGGACCTGGGGACTTTCTAGGCTTGAGACGCTTGATGGCGGCTGAAACTTCATCGAAAGTGATCGACGTTAGGGTATTTACCGGAGGAAACGCGAGTGCATGCTCCGCAGCTGATTCGATTAAACCGATATGGGAATTTAAGTAACATAATTACACTAAGTAGTTGTTAATTCTCCAGTGTAGTTTTTTTCTAATGTCCAGGAATTACACCTAAAGGAAGTTAAAGTCTATTTACAAGATTAATTAATCTTATTGTACACGAGACGTTTAATAAGGCGTAAACAAAAGAACGGAAAATTATTACTGAACAGTGTACGTGTCTAAGAGTTTATTTTTATATCTTTAATTATTTTAATAATGCACAGGCCATATTAATTTGTTATTTACTTCAGTTACCTACATTTATACAAGGAAAATAGTCATTTAGTTCAATCTATAAATTGCCATCTGTAGGAGATTGATTTATACATATTTATTGTCAACTAGTTGATACCCGCGACTTCGTCTGTGTTGTTTATTACCTTGGGAATATATTTTAAGGACAAACAAACAAAACCGTTGAAAGCAAAATATACATTTCTTGGATTTATTTAGTCTTTTGAAGAATCTAAAGAAAATGATTCTTGAAACCTAAATAACTATACTTAATATATCGTGATTCAAATGTCTAAGAAGTATAAGTAAGTTTTTATTAAAATCTATGCAATAGTTTTTGAGTGATACGCATACAACAGCAGAGCTCATCGTGGGTGGTAGAGCCACGCTGAAGCTGTTACTGGTTTCAACATGAATGGGTCGGCTCACCTGCGGTACTCGATAATCACCCGATCCACAGAAACACCGACGTGAAGTATCAGTACTTGCTCTGTCGTGTTTCGTTTGGTCGGTGAGAGCGCCGGACGCCCACCATCCCTTCCCCCTTCCTCATCCTCTCTCCCTCATCCCTGCCCCTTCCCCTCCTGCCAAACACAAGCTGGTAACGCACTCGCGACTCCCCTGGTGTCGCAAGCGTCAATGGACGCTAGTTATTTATTTATTTACATTTGGATATAACAACAGTCGACAGTCAACAATAATAATACAATAACAATAATAAAAAGAAGTAAACTAAACTGAAGACATAAACGCTTTATCACATAGAAACTTAACTTACACTATTCATAATAATAATAAGATAATAATAATAATTGTATAATACTACATATTTACATACTTTGGATTTAAAATATATATATATATAAAGAATAAACAAAAAAAAATACTTTACATCATCAAGTGACACGTCTGTTCGTTTGCCACCAATAATATAAAAAAACTTTACTAAGATTACACAACACAATATCGTACACGATATCAGGAAAAACGAGATCTCCATAATATTTTAGGTACATACATAAAAATTTACACTTATATATTGTTTTTCGGTTACATTTTCATTAGCACGATTTGCTATAATGTTCGTCGTGACGCCAGGAAATGAAAAAATAAATTGTGTGAGCAATTGCCATGACAATTGAAAATGTTGCTTATATTAAGTAGAGGATTAATTAATAATGCTCTTGGGGATTTTTTGGCGGGATCTTGGAATGTTACGTGGAGGTTTATACGTATATCTTGTTTACTTTATTGACAATGGTAGTAACAATCTAAAAGTTGGTTGCTAACATAAAATTAAAAAAAGATATGTTGGTAATTTTGCACTCTGCAATAAAACAAATTCTTATCTCTAAATTGTATGATTCTAATTTGCATTTGATACCTAGTCGCTTGTCCGTTGATGACTGAAAAGGCGTTTAGGAAGCACGAAGGCCATGTAATAAAAATTGCCTGATAACAACGATGAGTTTATGCTTTTAGATAACATTGAGCGTAAAATGTTAATACATAGCGGCGGAGGTTCATAAGAAACTGATTCCCTAGTCATCTGTATATTTTTCTTCTTGTTGCACTGCAGAAGCATTTGCCACTGTCACTAAACAGTAACCTAGTAACCTACACATAGCACAGTATTTATCTGGTATTTTATAAAATAGATTTTCGTAAGCTTAGTGTAATGATTATTAATATATTAGTAGTAATAATACTAGTGTAATTAAATGTATGTAAATGTACTTTAGAGTAAAATTATTGGTTTAGGTTAGATAATATAGTATTTATTATTATCATAGAATATTATAAAACAATGTCCTCTGCCACGTCTGCCTGTCTGTTCGGGGTAAACTCAAAAACTACTGAACGAAGTTTCATGCGGTGCTCACCAGTTGGTAGATTCATGAGGAAGATTTTAGTATATAATTTAAGGTTTTTTAATGTGAATCATCATCATCTATAGGCGCGAGTAAACTTGATTATTGGCGTGGCGAGACAAGGCGACACTATGCCATGCGTAAGCGACTGTGCACAATCTCTCTTGCCGCACTGAGCTTGCATACCTATCTCGAAATTTGAGAATCCGAGATTTGTCTGGTTCGAACAATTTCGATGTATCACATTTGCCATGCGTCTCGTGACCGTTCAATTTTTTTTTCTTATTATCAGGACTGGACATCGTTAGCCTGGCCCGCTAGTTCGTTGTTCTGAAAATAAGTTACGAACTAAAAAATATTAATTTATTTACGATTCTTGATAAGGTGATAGTTTACAATTAAAAACGATTATTCTAGGTGTCACGAATAATATGATAAGTTATACTTGTTTTACAAAGAACGTTTAGAATATTTCGTAACTTTTGGAATTTTGGAGAAACCCAGCTGCGTTATCGGATTTTTCGCGTAATCACCTTATGTTTTTAGCGTAGAATCAGTGTAGTTTTATTGCTCTTATCAGTTTATGTTTTTATTTTATTGTTACTGCTATGGCATTGAGAGAATGCTAAAGAGTGAAACCAGCGTGCCTTCCGCATACGTGGCCGGATGCATATTCTGTTTATTTGAACTTTTAAAAAAAGGATGGCAAATTTTAGATACCCACTGGTTCGTAATAGATGTTTATAATAAATCATTTTGCGTCACGACGGAGTTTATTGCATAAAAATCTGCGTACAAACATTTATTTTGGCAATGTCCATACTTGAGTGTTGCCAATTCTGATTTTGTTTAAACGAAATTTTAATAAAATGCGTTGCTATACATAATGTTCGCTCACTATAAAATTATGATAGGTGATCTTGAGACTTCTATTTATTTAGAGTACGACTTTACTGTGTAGTTTCACGGTCATTATAGGATGTTGATGAGAATTAATTTGTATAATGAATGCGAATGATTTCTCTTCAAATTTTATCAGTGACAAATGACTCACATTTTTTTAATTTTCTTTTAATCATAGGTGGCAAATTAACTGTTGGGTTACTTCATGTTAAGTGATTATTGCCGTCTATAGATATTAGCAATACCAGGGGTGTCGCAAGTGCGTAACCAGCCTGTGTTGGGGCAGGGAAAAGGCAGGGAAGGAGGAAGGGGAAGGGGAGAGTGGAACTCCGGCGTTCTTTTGCACTCTTTTTACAACTGGGGACCTACAGTGCAATCTTTTTGTTATGCTATAATAAAAAAAATTAACTATAATAAAATATAAAATAGTCTCACTAATCTGAACAATTCAATAATCTGACATCCCCTGATTTTCAATAGTGTCGGATTAGTGAGACTCTGCTTTTTTTTTATTGTAGTGTAACAAAAAGATTTCAAATAAAGCATAGACTGTATATAAATATATGTGGGATTTACAGCAATTCAAAACAGACAAGTCTTAAAATTTGCAGTCTTTATCATACTATATATATAATGCTCATCTTGAGACCTTCATAATATTAGCGCATTGTCCTGTTTCAATTCGTCAATCCTTTTATTTTTTTTAATTATATTATAGTTGGCAAACAAACGGACGGGTACCTGATGTTAAGTGATCACCGCTGTCCATAGAAACAAGCAACACCAGGACAGTCGCAAATGCATTGCCAGCCTGTGTTTGTTGGGGAATTGGGGGCAATTAGGGGGGGGGGGGGGGGAGGTTGGTCCTCCGGCGCTCTCACTAACCGAAGGAAACGCAACAATATAAGCACTGTCACTTCACGTCGGTTTTCTGTGTGTCAGGTCGTAGTACCCCGGGCGAGCTGACCCATTCATGCTGAAAAAAATAATAGCTTCAGCGTGGCTCTGCCACCTACAATCCATAAAACCCTTTTCTTATATTTGAACATTGACATAAAACGACTTTATTTTTTTAATAAGTCTGAAATATTACTACTGTAAATACTCAAAAACATTTGCAACCCTATCTTGTAGGTCACTTGTTCTACTAGTGTGATGTGGCACGCGCCGACGACCTAGAGCCCTTTGATAAATGTCGCCAAACACACCGCGCCAGCGCCTAGTTCCATTTTTGTATTTTCTATTTAATAAAAATGGATATTTATGTAACAAAATAAATAAACAGTCATTGGTTATTTTTGCAATTGTGTGGTAATAAGTGGTAATGGACCTTATTGGTAATTTTTAGCTTTATCTTTTCATTATGCCACAACTGATTCCTGACGTAATCTATTCTTTTATGCATATAACTTACACCAAACAATTTTGATGTTTTACATCTGCCAGACGTCCTGTGACGGCTCAATTTTATTTGTTATTTTCTTTAGTGTGTATATCAATCATACCCTCATAAATTCGTAAGTCATTGTCACAACGTGAACTCTACCAACCGTAACGTATATGAGACAGTTTCACAAACTTGTTGTTATAGATTTGTTTTGTATTGTGTTCATTTCAAAGATAAATAAAACCTGTTGGACAGATTGTATTCCGTACTTGGTACCTATAATTATTACCTTTTATTAATAATATAATATGCATTATACTCTCTGCTTAACAGACACCGTCTTATCTCATAATAGTGTTATTATTTAGGCCACCTTAGAGCGGGCTCGCGACTCGACGCCTGTCGTTTAAGTCATCTCGGTCATTCATTTGATTATTATTGGCTCCGGTATCAAGTTGTAGTTGTCACCGTCTGTGCCGTCTTTGTATTCTGATACCTACTGAATCACACTTGTCTATAAATTTCAATGATAATTTCTAGACTCTGGAAAATTAATGAGACTATATTATCTACTCGGCATAAGTATGTTCATTAAGTTAAAAAAAAAAAACTAGCTTTTGCTCGCGGCTTCGCTGCGGTAATTGTGGATTTGATCTATTTTTTACGTATACTACTATTATAAAGCTGGAGGATTTGTTTGTTTGGTTGAGCGCGCTAATCTCAGGAACTATTTGTCTTACTTGAAAGTTTATTTCGGTGTTATATAGCTCATTTATCAAGGAAGACTATAGGCTATATATAATCACGCTAAAGTAGGAGCGAAGTACAAATGAAGAATATTTAAAAATCGGGTTGTTTTCCTTTTCAAGAGCCTCCGCTGCGGATTAGTGTTAGCCCTAAGTAACTATTCCACGCGGACGAAGTCGCGAACAGAAGCTAGTTTGTATATACAAAGCTACTTTTTTCCGGGTGAAAGGTATCTTACGCCTTTTCCTGTATATTTGGGATAGTGTGTTTGCAAAATCTTGTGAAGATCGGTTGAGCAGTTACTGCATGAATTCGTAACAAAGACAAAGTATATTCGTATTTATAATATTAGTTAGAAATTACGATCGGTATAGGATGTTTTTATTTACTTGCTTTGAAGATTATCTTGTTTTTATTTATATTTTAAAAATTAAAAAAAATATAATTTTCTAAATTAAGTATATTCTCTGATATAGTTTTTCTACAATAATTTATGTTTATAGTTCTGTCATGTTGAAATAAATAAATTTGTTTCAGATCACTTGCGGTCCAGATCGTTTGATCGACCGTCTCCCGCCGTCCAGTTGAGTTCCATCCCGATGGGTTGAGTACGTTCAAGCTTTGTTTGTGGTTGTACCACTGACGCTGTAAGTGTATAATTATCATTCTTATCAAATCAAATTTACTCTAGAACATTCTCGAACGTTGTTTCAAATATTTCGCAATTTATCGTTTTTCTATTTTAAGTTTGTAGTTAGTGGTCCGGGCGGGCGTTAACCTCCCCTGATGATAAAAAAAAAACCGAGATAAATTAATACGTGAAGCCAAAACTTTGTACCCCTTTTTAAGCGAATTGCGCATCACGTTCATCCGAACGTGAAATTTGGCATAGTTAAAGTTTATATGGAGGTGAAGTGCAGAAGTATTTTTTATGTAAAATGTATAACAAACATATTAACTAAAGTATACATTACTCATACTACAGTTGAAACCGCATGAAAATTTGTACAGTAGTTTATGTGTTTATCACGATATATTTATAAATTAATTGCAGTTCGTTAGTCTCGCTAAAAATCAGTAAATACTTGTCAGATACTTGATCTTCTTTTTCTATATTATCCTGGTTAATAACTGTGGCGTCTGATTTGAAGGAGATTAGATCATCGACCTCTTTGTTTTTCTCCGCGTACATTACACGTTTGCTGAACTGCTTATCCGTTTTAACTGTTATATTATGTGCGGAAATACACGCCGAATAAGCTTCTCTTTCGAGTTTGTAAAGCGACAGGCGTTTTTTGGTAATATGATGAATCTGGTTAAGGTGTTAACTGCGAGTCTCCTATTTCTAATATCTAAGAGTTACTTTGAAAACTTATTTGTATTCTGAATTGAAATGTCGTCATAAATGTAATGTTTTTAAGCACGCGTGTATTTAGTTAGCTATAACTTATCGAGGAATAATTAGAAAATTGCTCGGGGAGTAACTGGAAGATTCTGACAAAAATCTGGTACAAGAGAATCATGGCTTCACCTAAAATGTTTTGGAAGGTTCCTCTGTTAATAATAGTAGTTTTAATTTTCGATATTACTTAAATTGAATAAGTATGACGTCATATATTACTTTAGGTAGATATGTTAGAAGTGGAAGTAATGACGCATGAAAGAGTCATGCATTAATTGATTGCGATTGTGAAACATACATATTAATTTATATGAATATTATATAAGAGGTAAAGTTTGTGTGTTTGTGACGTTGTGGGTTGTAGGTAATCTTAGGAACTACTGGTCTTCTTCAAAATTATTTTAGTATTATATAGCTCATTTGTCAAGGAAGGTTATAAGCGCTAAGATCAATAGGAGTGGAGCACCGATGAACAATGTTTCAAAACTGTTTTTTTTTTAAAGCTTCCGCTGTGTTTTAGCGTTAGCCCAAAGTAACTGTTCCACGCGGATGAAGTCGCGGGCAGAAGCTAATTTGTCTGTACTGTTGACAATGTTTATGAAAATTTCATCGGTTGAATACTTAAGGTGTGAAATGTAACAAAGGTAGAAACAAATCCACTTTCGCGTTTATAATATTGGTAAGGGCAATAGAAACCAGCACAAATAACAGTATTTTTAATAATTACCGGGGCCGGCGGACGTTATCCCGGCTTGATAATAAAAAAACCTTGACAACTTAATACCTAAACCTTCCTAATGAATAAATCATGAAAACCGTATGAAAATCCGTTCAGTAGTTTTTGAGTTTATCGTGAACAGACAGACAGACGTGGCAGAGGACTTTGTTTTATACTACGTAATGTTAAGAGGAACAGATTAAATTCTAATGTGCTAGACAATTATTAGACAATTACATATTCAAATTATAAATATTTGAGATGATTATATAATTTGAAATAAATGTTGAATATGAAAATTATTATGTTATATAAAATTGTAGTAGAGTTAAGATAAAATGGAATAAACGATGTACAATAAAGAGAAACAAACTAAATTAATTAAATTCAATAAATTGCGTAAAAAGTACGTAACCAATCTATTAGATTAGACACACTAGAACAACAAACCAATAACGCTGTATTAACGGCACAATAGAAACTAGAGTTCTTAATCAATGGGCCACGTGAACACGTAGTTGTTTGCGCATTGGTGACGCATCTCTGTCGTAGTGTTTGTTACTGGAATTTTTAACGAAGAAGTTATATACACCGTGTTACTGTGAACACTCTTGGTTATCATTCATAGATAAGATATTTCCGTGATGTCTATGTTTACTATGAATGATAGATTTGCTAGAATCTACTATTAAACATTTTAAAATGTATTCTAATATTTTTGTTGAAGCTAATGTACAATAAAATAAATGTTTTCATATATTTCCGATTGACATTCTAAAGATGAAGTAGTTAGTATCTCTACATAGTATAAAATGAAGTCGCTTCCAGTGTCTATTTACTTAGATCTTTTAAACTATTCAATGGATTTTACTACAGCAATAGATAGAGTGATTCCAGAGTAAGGTTTATATGTATAATGCATACATATTATAGTAGAGAAAAGCCGACGAATTCAAAGATTTGTAATGTGAAGTCGTAACAAACATATTTTTGTACGCTTAAATCGCTGGCTAAACTTTATGAGATAGATCAGATCAATGTACTACGGAATTGTATATCTTAAAAAAACTGACAAAGAAGGCCACAATGGTATATATCTATCTCTAAAGGTTAACCCATAGTAACCATTTTTATCTTTTTACAAAAATAATTATGTGTTATTTACTAAGCTATTTAATACTAGCTGACCCGTGCAACTTCGTCTGCACCAAATTGGTTATCACTGGTTTCAATAGTATTTTTAAACGCAAAAAATTGAATAAAACTGTTACCCGATTGCAGCCACAACTACCGTTTCCAATTGTGAATCCAAACTATCCACGGATTCACTGAAACATATACCCAGATTAAATGTGATTTTTTTTAATAAGCCTAGTACCCGTTCGTAGCATCATCTACCACTCCGTTGTTTATATTCCGGTGAAGCTGTTAAAACCTTGCTCGGTCAATAGGGTAGTCATATCGAGAAAAAAAATCATCTACCAGGATCAATTAAGATAAAAACTAACCTACATAAAACTAAATACACATCTCTACCACTGACTTTGTCATAACTATCTTCAACTTGTATTAAAACCTTTTTATACCAGACTGTATTAAAGAAAAATATATGAACACCGTATCGAAGCGTCAAACATCCCGGCGAAGCGTCGTCGACTGTCACTTGCTTGAAACTATTGACTAAGAGTTATAAACTATTTCGAAAACGTATTTTAAATATATTTCCAATATATTTTTATAAATAATCTCTGTACCACTCACAACATAGTACCTATCACCTTTTGGTAATTTATCCATGTTGATATGTTTCTATTGTAGATTATTCTACGTTGTTACATTAAATATTTGGGATTAAATTTATATCGTGTTTTTTTTACTAACTTTGAAACGTTATTAAAATGGAATTATTATTGAAAGATATTTTTGGTATTGACAATACTGTGCTTGATATTTTTTTTTGAAAATAAAAATAAAAGTAATCTTAACCCATGTTAGAATAGCAGTAATTTTATTAATATTATATTTCGATATTAATAAGTACAAATTTCATCTAATTACTGAATTAGTGTGAAAGATTTAATTTTGTTGTTTAGATGTTTAATACATGTATCAACTGAATATTTAGACCGATCTATTGATTGATCTAAAAATAATATGTGAATAGAATATAGCTATAGGTATAGTTTAGTGCAGTACTGGCTGCACGATAAAGATAGTGATAATTGTAGCAACGTATGTTATCGACGCATTTTTTTTTTCTAAATGTATACACTGTTGACCTGAAAAGATCTTTACAGCTTCACCGAACTATTGAGGCGAGTGCTGAAGGCACTCAACCGACTTGGGATGTTTGGGCGACCAACTCAAGGGTGCACGGCACACCTCGGCTTGGCTTGTCACCTGTTTTGTGCAAAAATCACGACCTATCTGAGCTAACCTAAGCTAATCTATCTAGATATACGTATATAAGTTATTGAAACATGCATGTTTACCAAGCATGCGTGCCTCAACAACTCCTATATGTATTTTGTGTCGGAAAAATATCTCTAAACTATATAGTGTAGGATAGGGAAAAATAAGGGTAGAACTCTTTGTTGTATGTTTATTTCTCTGAAAAAGAAAAACAGCATGTAAGCGTGTAGGCGTGCACGTGTGTATAGGTGATGTGTGTGATGTTGTAGCAGTGATGTAAAGTTTTGTATCACTGTATCACGTGAGCAGCGTACTCAAGGGCTCCTCGCAGAGGGAACGGACCTAGGCTTGAGCCGTTGCCGAGCGGTGCCTAATCTGGTGTGCGGGAGCGAAATTTACCCCCAGACCATGGTGGTGTGATAGTGATTATGGGGGGTGGACGTGAACACGCTTTGTTTGAAGAGACAGGCTGCTACTGATCTTTCGCTGACGTGATTGCATCAGGAGGGTCGGTAAGAATGTGTCGCGGTCGTTTTCTATACTGCGCAGCGTTGGGTACGGGTTCATAGTTCGTGGCGGATACCACTAAAGGGCTGGTATGATTCGCGACTTTTTCGAAATAACTACGTGTGAGTGATTTTATATACGCCCAGACAGAAGGCATCTCCGGGTCCCTATGGAGATCCTTATTCCGGACGTACCATGGGGCACCGGTTATTTTGCGTAGGGCTTGGTTCTGGAGAACCTGCAACTTTTGAATACGATTTTACATATGTGCAAAGACCGAACAACTGTACGTCATAATCGGACGGATGCAAGTTTTATATAAAGTGAGTTTATTTCTGGGGGACATTTTACTATTATGACAAAGCAAATGATAGAGACGACCCAAGACCATAACGGCTTTGTTTTACACTCTATCTGTGTGTGAATCGAAATTTAAGTGTTTATCTAAAGTGACACCGACATATTTACCTCGCCGTCCCAAGCTATTTCGGTTTCGTATAGCCTGATGGTCGACGACGCATATATTTAAAATGTCGTCAATCTCAAGTCACACGTACATACCTTTACGTTTATCGTTGTTTCATTGTATATGGTGAAATCTTAATATCAATAATGTTTAATAAAATGAAATTTGTTCTTTGCTATGGATAAAAATAATTGATTTAAAATTAATTATTTTTATTTATAAAATATATCAGCGGGTATACATATATGATTGTTTATAAAGAAATGTTTCTGACTGTGATAAATTCATGCTTTTAATTGCGTTTAAAAGTTACTGAAAAAAAAATGTTCCTAAACCTATTCATAAATAAAAATTAATTAAATCAAAACGCGCATTAAAAATATGACGTTAACCGGCTATCAAGTGTCCTTTCGGGCTAATACCATCCTCTCACAGAAAATCGACGTGAAATAACAGCGCTTGCGTTGTAGTGTTTCGTTTGGTCAGTGAGAGCGCCGGAGGCCCACTTCTCTTCTCCTTTCCTCCTTTGCCCTCCCCCATATACAGGTTGGCAACGCACTTGCGACACCACTGGTATTGCTAGTGTCTATAGAGGGTGGTGGTCACTTAACATGACGTGACCCACCTGTTCATTTGCCTCCTATGATACAAAAAAAATATATATTGATATATTAAAGAACCAGGTATTCTAAAATTCTTGTTCTTTCAACGTTGCCGGCTCTTGTACTAAGGTGTCGCAAAAAAGTCTAGTTACGTTAACTACAAATTTTTGTTTTTCGTTATCCTGGAGAACCCCTTGCGCTTTATGGGACGAAAAGTATCCTGGATGTAGCCTTGTAATATCAGTTATTACTGTGTTAAGTTTCGTTAAAATTGGTTTAGTACTTTTAGAGTAATACGGGTTTAGGTTCTAGGCTTTAATCCCTAATCCTGGAGAACCCTTTGCGTTTTATGGGACAAAAAGTATATTTGATGTAATCTCGTAGTATTAGTTATCACTATGTCAAGTTTCGTCAAGATTGGTTCAGTACTTTCAGAGTGATGCGTGTGCATAGGGACAGACAGACAGACAGACAAACAGACAAAAATTGTAAAAAGATTATTTTTGGCTTCTATATCGATAACATAGTCTATCCTGATTAAAATTTTCAAAAAATATTTAATGTACAGATTTCGACTTGTTACAGTTTTATTATAGTATAGATAATACAATACTATTCTTCATCCAATTAAATACATCAAATACGTTACATGTCATGTAAATCAAAACTGCCCTTAACAGTATTTCCCTAAAATTGATATGTACATTGTACCCGTACGAAGCTGGGGCGAGTCGCTTGTGAAATATTAAAAAAGTAAAACATTATCAATACATGGAAAATTTCTCGTAGGGATCTGTTTTTTTTATATCCTAGGAGGCAAACGAACCGATGGGTCACCTGTTGTTAAGTGATCACCGTGCATATACTCTTGCAATACCAGGGGAGTCGCAAGTGCGTTGGCTTCCTGTGTTTGTTGGAGAGGAGAATGAGAGAGGGGGAGGGTAATTGGGCTTCCGATGCTCTCATTGACCGAACGCAACAATGCAAACATTATTATTTCACGACGGTTTTCTGTGAGAGGGGGGTGGTACTACCCTGGGTGAGTTGACCCATCTATGCTGACACCAGTAATAGCTTCAGCGTGCCTCTACCATCTAGAAAAAGTAATACTTGAAAAAGATTTTAACTTTTCTTGAGGATATACAAGTGACAAAAATTAGCATATTTCTTTTAACACTGTGAAAGAAAATACAAAGATAAAATGTTACCTACCATGTAATGATCCGTTAGTACTGATAAAAGATGTATGTAATTACACTAAACGAAATATGTCAAGAGCACAGCCGCGAGGCACCGCGTTTCTCAAGGTGCAAAAAATTAATTGACGTCACCGTCTCTGTACTTGCAATATTTTCATATCAAAAATACATGCATTTCAAATATAATTTAATAAACTAGATATTATGTCGAGTTTTTATTACTATTATTACCTATTACAATAAAATACCAGTCTTAGAACTGTAAAGATTTATTCAATTAAAAAAAGACGTCTGAATCCTTTTTTATCAATATGTACGCGATCTATTGAAAATTTAACATATTCTGCTAGCATTGCCACTACTGGCAATGCTATATAATGCTATAATATGTAAATAATATAAATCAAAGTCCTCTGCCACGTCTGTCTGTCTGTCTGTTAGCTATAAACTTAAAAACTACTAAGCTGATTTTTATGCGGTTTTCACCAGTAAATAAAGTGATTCGGTCTGTGGTTAAAAGGTTACGTTATAAATGCGCCGCACTCGCTGAATGTTCGCCATTTTGCTCTTTTGTCTCGTTTTGGTTAGGTTAGGTTAGACTTGCGAAAAAAGGATAACATGAAATTACCTCGGGCGAGTGTGATGCATTTAGTACGAAACGTTTTTAAAACAAGTATTTAATACGTACGAGTATTTAATTTTTTTCGTACTAACACCGATTATGTCAGAACTCGCTTGACTAATGTCATCACGAGTAGGTATGTATTGCCGGCTATTGATGAATAAATAAATGTTAATTCTGTCGTACTCATTAGCAATTCTACTGTTCTACGAAAACGATCCTTTAAACTGGTTTTTAAATTTACATTTGTACTACATACATTATCACGTCCGCGCCGTCATTTCGTCTAATACATATTCTAGCAACTACCAAAAATCAAATTAATCTCGTCTTTTACTATATAATGATATCGTATTATAATATCCTTGACATTATTTATCTACATCCTTTTAATAAATAAAAGGATGTAGATAAAACGTGATCGTAAAAATTATCTCTGTAGTTGAAAATTGAAAGTGAATTCGATTATACTCTACAATGCTTTGTCTGTATCGCTTATTATCTTTAAAAATAATATATAATAATAATAAATGTATATACATAATTTATTTTTTACCAATACATAAATTTATTATGGGTTTTTATTGATAATACGAAACGTAATTCTTTCTCTTTCTGTCTTCAATAACTTATATCTTCCTTTCAACCTCCATTCACCTCACCCGACCACACTATTCGAAACTAGGATAAAACAATTTAGTTACATTTCTCTTCTGTGTTAAGCGATTTTCTTTATTTTTTTTTCTTCTTCTATTTTATTTTTGCCAACCAGTCTTCTATTTAGTAGATTATTACAGCCATTGTCAGGTGAGTAATGATATTACAAGTTTCTTGATATAATATCAATGAACTAACAAGATGGTGGCCGTCTTGTTAGAACTCTCCTGGGAGTCTTTGTGGTAAATCAGAATCCATGCTCCGTGGTATTATTTCCGATCCACTTCACTTGTGCACAATAACCAAACTATATTACGTAAAGCACCACCAACATTACACAATATAGAGCCAAATAACACAAGATTATGGTTAAAATATAAAGAACACTACATGGCATTCCAAGATCCCGTCAAAAACTTCTTTATTTTTTCTTATTAGGAGCTGTAGACGAGCTATAATGTAAATAATGTGGATTTTTTTTCCATACAATAGACGAATTCGAAGCCTTTATTTAAAATTCTTAAGTCGTCACTACTATTTCGTTTCATAGTTAATACTTGAAAAATTAATTAATTCTAATCGAATGTTGACCACTAAACGAACACTAATAATCTTATTCAATAGGTCATAAGATATATTCATGTGCTGTCATGTTTATACCACCAATTAATTTATGGATAAGCGTAGATTGTTGAATGACGCAGACAGGCCCTCTTGTTCCGAGACGACTCGGCCGTTGACCTTTGAGAGACCCATTCATTTTAGTGCGAGCACTAAACACATGCACGCGACCGCGTTGCATTCACATATAGTTTTAACTAATTCCCATGTAGCTCATCCTTTGTGAGAAAGTCGATTATTATTAAGCGTAAAATAAATGACTACATGAATTGTTAGTTCATTTACTCTGTGATCTCGTATAATAATTATTACGAACAGGAATTACACTAGGTCGATAATAAATTCAAAATGTTTTAGGTAAATATGATTAGGACCGTGAAATACGTTATGCTGTAACAAAGTATGTAAATACTAGTTTGTCGGTTAGAATTTTAAAGTCAAATTATTAGACTGACAGAATTGATTTTTTTTTTAATTATTTCTTACTTCTTTACCCCTTGTTACTACTTTATTAATTTTAAGTTATCTCTGTTAAATTAAATTGTATAAAATCGTACGATTATGTGATATAAACATTTTTCAAACTCCACATTGTCATGTTTTTACACGATATTTGGTATCATCGGTCATTGTTCGCAAGAACATGTCTTTTGTGCCTGCCACAACATTATTGTGTTGCAAAATTTTATGCATTTACTTGATGTGCCTTTAAAACTACCTATATAAACCCAGTCTTGTCGGATACAAAAAAAATACATAAAGAAAAAAAATATACGTATCATCTAAAAAAAATCATGTTGTATTAAACAATTATAAATAAAATAATGTGACAATAATAAGCAGTTGGGACTATTAATCAGATTCAAAAATATTTTACTAATAGAAAGTTATGTTCATGCTGATAGCTATCGCCTGAGTGCCTTAAGCGCTCGCCTTAGTAGTTCGGTGAAGCTGTTAAGACCTTGCTAGGTCAATAGCGTAGTCAGTTCGAGAAAAAAAAAGCTGATAGTTATTCGCTCTGTTTTATTTTTATACTAGATGTACCCGCGACTTCGTTTGCGTGGAACCCTGTGTAAAAGAAAACTGATTAATAAAATCATCCGAATGTATTAAGTCCATTTATCTACATTTCTCTCGTACTTAACTTGAGCCGTCATTCAAATCTCAATAGCTTTTGATAGAGTAAACCGATTTTAATGAGACAAAGACTAAGTTATTCTCTAGATTCTAGAGTCTAGAAAATGCTTTATGGTTTTCTTGGTTAGGTTTTTTTGTAAACCTAATACTTTAACAGTGATGCGTGTTCATACAAACAGAAAGACAAACAGAAATTTCTAAAAATGATTGCAATGTATTTTACTACTTATTCCCAGACACCTGCAACAATTTTTTTCACGAAAATCGAAAAGTACAGGCACGTTAGATTTACTTATTTTATGTACAGATATAGAAGACGTATAGAAGTATTATATTATAACGGAAACGAGCGAAGTTGCTGACAGTTCCTAGTTACGGATAAAAAGCAGCACAAGTCGATTAAAGTGACATAACTATTCCGGTGATAGGCAAATGGGTATCATTACGGCTTATCTCTACTGATATAGGTAAAAAGAGTGGTGTTCTATTAAAACTTTTTTTAATCATTATATCATCGTATACTTCGGAAGTACACTAAATTTTATCAGATAGATAATGGTTATTTTTGAAAATCTCTCTCGTTACAACAAAACGCCAGACGTGCATATATCAATTACACCGCTCTAAAAGCATAGAGAGACATTGCTGATTACTTTCAATTCGGACTTGCATATGTCACTTATGTCTTATTGCTAAAATTAACCCTGAGAAGCCATAGATTCTTTTCAAACAAAGGAGACGTCATAATTGTTCTTCACCTCTGTTTGATTAATCTTTTAATATTATTATTATTGTTTTTTGTAGATTTTTCAAGTGTATATTGTTGTTCTTTTCATGATTTTTACCTCCCTTTCAAATATTTTATCCATTGGTGATATATTTATAATTAAGTTAAGGGTTGTATGGGGCTGATATAGAAATAGAAGCTTTTAAATAGGTAAATAAAACACTTTTTATGTTAGAAATGTTAACAGTATTCTTAGACAACTTATAAATCTTTGAATAACGGATACTTTAACAATATACAGAATATGTTACTTATCAGTTTATACGCTCAGTCGATTTTGAAGTATAACATAAACTCTGTACGGATTCGGATTTCTAAATATATATTATCTGATATTTTAAAAGTATACCAAATACTCTTAGATTATGGATGTACCTAATTTCTTCTAATTAAACTGTCAATACTGTAGGTAAGTTAATCTATCTATCTAATACCTTTAAACGAGCAAATCTTGTATATTTTTATATTGTCATATATTCAGGATCTCGGAAACGGCGTTAGCGAATTCCGTGAAACTTAGTATGTAGGTGGTTTCGGGAACGATAAATCGATCTAGCTAAATTTCATTCATAGAAAACTTTTTTTATCGAAGTTTTCAGGTAATGAAAAATATAGCTAGAATATAAAAGTAATTTTGGCCGCCGCTGTTAAAACAAAAATAGCTCAGATGGAAATCGGCTGCTTCGAAAATGTTAACCCCACTTTGAATCCGAGTGTCAGCTAAAGAGATTTTTTTTTTCGATAAAAATTACTAAGTTTGTGAGGCAAATCTAACAGTTTATTTTAGTTTAATAATGTTTTTTAAAGAACCGAGCTAGGCTCGGTTGTCCAGGTACTGTAATATGAATCGGCTATAAATCCTTTAATTAAAAATAATAATCCGCTTCATGGCCGTAATGCAATGTATAAATTTATTGTTTGCTATTATTTTGTTCTATTTAATTTCCCTATTATAATTCCTCATTGCCTTGTATTAATCGAGCATTCGGTTTATCCACAGTATATTAACTCGCTTTTTATACCTACGTCTGTTCGAGCGGAGATTTGCAATCAATTTTTAATTACCTTCCTGTTGAGCTGTACATAATTGATCATTTTCTTAATTTTGTACATAATCTCTCTACATTAAATCAATTTCCACATCTTTAAATTCACCACCATTAGATAGTTAATTGCTCCTTTGACTAGACATTGAAATAATTTCTCTAGTAGAGCTCTTTTATTATTTTTTTTATATCATAGGTGGTAAACGAAAAGGTCAGGATATAACATTATGTTTAGTGAGCACCACTGTCCATAGACACTTGCAACACCAAGGGAGTCCCAAGTAGGTTACCAGTCTGTGTTGGGGGAGGGTGGAGATGGGAAGGAAGGGAAGAGGAAAGGGGGAAGGTGAGGAGAGGTGGGCCTCCAGCGCTATCAATGACCGAACGAAACGGAACAATGCAAGCACTTTTATTTCACGTCGGTTTTCTATGAGAGGATGGTACTACCCCGGGTGAGCCGACCCATTCATGCTGAAGCCAGTAATAGCTTCAACGTGGCTCTACCACCTTCAGATTAATTATTTCTAAATATTAATACAATGCATATTTATTTAAATACCTCTGAATTTATATTGTTGCTTCTTAGATACTACGGAATCATGACACGTGAGTACAGATAAATGTACATATATTGCTAGCTTCAACTTATCACGTTTGTTTCTTACACAATGCTTCGATTTCGATTTTCTTGTAGTAAAATAAAAAATATATATAGATATTTATATGTAATAACCTAGCTCGGTTCTTTAAAAAACATCTTTAAATTAAAATAAATTGTTAGGTTTGCCTCAGAAAATTAGCATCTTTTCACATAAAAAAATATTTAAAAAGATATCTCTCTTATAATTATAATAATAAAATGAACTATTTAATTAATATAAATTGTTCGGTTTGCATATTATTTTTTAATTTTGTACATAATCTCTCTACATTAAATTAATTTCAACATCTTTAAATTCAACCAATTTCTATCTGAGCTATTTTTGTTTTCACAACGGCGGCGAAATTTACCTTCATATTCCAGCTATATTTTTTCATTGCCTGAAAACTCAGTTAAAATAAGTTTTCTATGAATAAAATCTAGCTAGATCGATTTATCGTACTCGAAACTACCTACATACTAAGTTTTACGGAAATAGATGACGCCGTTTCTGAGATTCTGAATATATAGAAATATACAAGAATTGCTCGTTTAAAGGTATTAAAAATATAAGATAGATGTATTGTATTCTCCACCAATAAGAACTGGGGACACATGTCTAGTAAATATAGTAGATGGTAAAGTTAAAGTTTCACTGTCATGCTATCACTATTAATTCTACAGAACGTTCAATTTTATGAATTATAGCTTTGACATCCATGATGATGATTACCATATATCATTTGTTACGGAAAAATGTCCAGATCGAGGAATTGAAACAATAAATTTTTCAGAACCCTTGGCGAGAGTAGTAGAAGTCAAAATTAGGTATTACAACACACCTAATATAATAACCGGGATAATTTACACTTTTATTTTTCTAACTCATAAAAGCCTGAAGCAAGTATTTGAAACTTGCCCTAGAAGTGTAGTTGTTAGGACTGTCTTTTCGCAATCTTCGCAGATTTGTAGTTATGTACTTTGGATATTCTCTTTAGTAAGGAGTCTATAACAACACTTGAGAGGTCAAATGTAAAGGATTTGTTATTATCAGAAGAAAATTGTAAAAAAAATTTTCAATTGGCAATAAAAAGTGGTAATCTCAGGCTATTGTTAATCAAGTTGAAAAGTTTGTTGTAAGGGAAGTTAGTTACAAATAATTCATTACACCTGAGCACTGAGTTGATATTGCTACGCC
>JACEII010000025.1:6168692-6206093 GCA_014332785.1 Antheraea mylitta | reverse complement strand
TACAAATAATTCATTACACCTGAGCACTGAGTTGATATTGCTACGCCAGTACTAATTGCAAAACAAATCTTTTAAAACAAATTATTATATAGTAGCATGAGGAACGCCAATTTACGATAAAAATAGATAAAAGGAGTTTTAATACCCTTTACAAAAAATATCTTGCTTTTTGAATTATTTAATACTAGCCTCTACCCGCGACTTCGTTCGCGTGGAATTACTTACTTTACGTTACTTTGACCTAACGCGAAAAGGCAGCGGATACTCTCAAGAGAAAAAAAAAACGCCGATTTTGAAACATTGTTCATTTGGTGCTCCGCTCCTATTGGTCTTCGCGTGATGATATATAGCCTTCCTCGATAAATGAACTATACAATAATGGAAGATTCTTTCAAATCGGACCAATAGGTTCTGAGATTACCTCCTACACCGTTATAAACTCACAAACTTTACCTTTTTTATAATATTAGTATAGATATGGATTACTCATATATCATGAAGCATAACATATAGATTTAAAATATGATTTTGTTTGAATTGGATTATCTATTGGCTGGTGCCCGTCCAATTTATGGGATGTAAGGGGTGGCGAGTAACATCTTAAGACTTGAGACACCCAAGCCAACCTCACCTGCACGTGGTGTACCCTGCTGATCAACGAAAGAGGCAATGGCGATAGCGGGGTGGTAGGGTTTTACAGCCCGACTGGGTCGCAACCACCATGTACATGGCGAAAAAACTCGTCATAGTGACTCGCTTTTGCACGTCGCGTTTCGGGTTCAGCCTGTGCATATCCAGTACCGGATGACTTTCGTCATTATGGCCGGCATCTCTCGGTGGTCGCCACTGTTTTTGGATTGTACTATGCTTACCATCAGGCATAGTACAGTCACTTTGTCGTGCTTCAATAAAAAGAAAAAAAAATTACAGGTCGTCTACTTATTTAATTTTGTAGGTTTTCGTAGTCGACTAAATCTCTCCGTGTTAGATGATGATGCGGTCTCAGATTTTAAAAATGCTAAGCTTAAATGCTATCTTTATAAATATGTATGACAATACAGTTTCGTGAAACTCTACCAACACCGGAATCAACTACGGAACGCTTCGGCATAGGATTGTGAGCATTCCATGTAAAAGTTATCGTAGGTGGTTCTACGATACTTGTTATTAGGATTCTATTTTCCCAACTTTTTTTTTAAATTTACTTTGTGCTCATGTATTACCCCCAATAAAACAAAAGATGCACATAGCGAAACGGCTTAATGTATTTTTCTCTACGTCTCAAGCTGTCTCTACAATCCTTGTCAATATTCTAACATCTCTTATGTAGCCGGCAATTTCGGACTGGCACGTAATATAGTCGATAGCTAAAATATTGTTAAGTAATCTATAAGCGGATTTTTTTTTATTTTTAGATTCTCTTTATAATGTAATACGAATTAATATATATACTTCTTAATGTGATACACACTTACGTATATCTAAATCTGTTTCCTAATATTTAAAGCGGTCAACAAGTTTGATGAGAACTGTATGTCAAAATTGATTGCTTGTTGTATGGAGGCTTAGAATGTAACAAATAGAGTTACTTTCGCATTTATATTATTCTAGTTTATTATCAGTATTCATATTGCTCCTATGACGCAAAATTTCGAATTTTATCACAGTAATTGACGTTTATCTGCTTTACGTCTACTATCAAAGGATTCATTTAGCATTAACTCATTGACTTATTATTGAGGCAGTCAATATTTGCCTTCTGGATTGTATAATCTCTTGTGACCGAATTCCCTGACCAGGTACCAATTTTATATGAATTGAATGAAATTCATAGCTTACAGTAGATTTATTCGTTATTCCTTTACATTGCATTGGAATTGGAAATGTTTTGTTGTGACGTTGAATATATGGTACCAGAAAGTATAATATATGAACTACACATCTCTCGGCGTTTAAGCTCACTAACACACCTTGAGCTGGCGTAATGGTTAAACCAATGGCTTTGGTTAGTAGTGGGATATTTACACGACTTCGAATCCATTACCAAACGTTTAAGGTGTCAATTTTTTTTTAGAAATGACTAAGCTTTTGACCTAGCAAGGTCTTAACAGCTTCACCGGACTACATTTAAGGTGTTAAAGTAAATAATAATGAGAGAACAAAAAAAAAATTTAAACAGTAAATCTATTATTTTTTTAATAACCTTATGTCCTTTTCTTTCCTTCTGACAACGTCTATACGTTTGGTTTTGGTAGTGGTAGAGCCAAGCTGAAGATATTATTGTTTTCAGCACGAATGGGTCGGCTCGTCTGGGGAAGCACTACCCTCTCACAGAAAACCGACGTGAAGTAACAGTGCTTGCATTGTTGCGTGTCGTTCGGTCAGTGAGAGAGCCGGAGACCCACCTACCCTCCCCTTCCCCTTCCTCCTTCCCTTCCTGCTCCTCCCCCACCCTCTTCCCAAATACAGGTTGGCAACGCACTTGCGACCCCCCTGGTGTTGCAAGTATCTATGGACGGTGGTGATCACTTAACATCAAGTGACCCATTTGTTTGTTTGCCTCCTATGATATAAAAAAAAATACGAAGTTTCATGGTGGTTCTAGCAATAATTAAAGCGTGAAAGGGTAATAAACAAACTCACCTTTGCATTTAAAATATTAGTTAGGATCTAGATATCGAGTCAATAATCTATATATTAGGGTATCTAAGAATTGAAAATCCAGTTGTTTTTAAAATCACGTCAGAACTATCATTGTTATCGGCATAGTATTATGATCATCCTATGTGGAATTTTTCGTAGACGGTCCTAAGTATAGATTATTTTTATAATTTGCCATTTTCTAAATTAAATATTTATTTAACGTACAGGGACATGGGCGACTTAGCTCTCTCAAGAGAATTAGATAATGTTTATTTTTATACATATGTATAGTATTTAACTATCAAAATTTATCTAGACAGACGCCATCTTTGAGCAATATATTATACTATATTTGTCTAAAACGGCACTCGGTCGTTCAGGTACTGCGTGTTGAATATAGAACATTATCTAAAGATGGGTTTTAATTCGTAAATACGTGACGTTTTGTTTTAGTATGTACAATGTTATGTGCGTAATAATTATATTTCATCGCAGTTCTTTGATGTGAAAGTTTTTATGGGAATATTATCAGAGTAGCAGAAGGGACTGATGTAAATAGATCTTGCAAGGAGGGTGCGGTGAAAAAAAATGGGAATAAATAATAAGGCGTGAAAGAAGAAGAAAACGTGATGCGGTAGGTGGCCTTGCCTATAAATAAATAAAATAACAAATACCCAAAAAGCATGGACTCAGCTGCAACTCAGCACTTTGTACAGAGCAGCGGCGTGACAGGATTTTTTTTTATTTCATAGGAGTGAAATAACGAACGGGTGTGGCACCTGATGTTAAGTGATCACCACCGTTCATAGACACTGGCAACACCAGGGGAGTCGCAAGTGTCTTGCCAGCCTGTATTGGGGGAGGGGGGAGGAGAAAGGGAAAAGAAGAGGGAGAAGGTGTGGAGAGGTGAGCCTCCAGCGCTGAAAACACTTTAATATTATTATTGGTAACCAATTTCTCAGATTGTTACTACCATTGTCGAATAATAATATTACAAATTAAAATGAAACAGCTTGTTGAAGCTAACGAGCATAAGTGAGTTTATTTAAGGTTATAACAGATATTTCAATTGTTTCTTACAAGATGTCATAGATGGCAGCACATTCAAGTTATTTTAATACAGATGATACAACACCATCACTTATTAAAATAAAGTAATTATACACTAATTACGATAATTTAAATGTTCTAATAACAAGAAGTACTAATTGGCGGCGTCCTTGTTAGAAATTTCCAGCAAGATTTTGTGGCATCTCAGAATTCATGCTGCATAGTATTATTTTTCGTCCACTTCACTTGTGCACAATAACCATACTATATTAACTACTAGCCTCTGCCCGCGATATCGTCCGCGTGGAATAGTTAGTTTGGGCTAACGCTAACACGCAACGAAAACTCTCAAGAGAAAAAAACCCCCAACTTTGAAACATTCTTCATTAGTTCTCCGTTTATGATAGTCTTAGTGTGATGATATATAGCCTTCCTCGATAAATGACCTATATAACACTGAAATAGTTTTTCAAATCGAATCAGTAGTTCTTGAGATTACCCCCTACAACGTCACAAACTCTCAAACTTTGCCTCTTTATAATATTAGTATAGAAAACACAGCATATATTACGGTTACTTACATTTAAGATTCATTTCAGAAAGTTATTATTTATGTCGCAATGATTGTAAAATTAAATATTTAATTTGCGTTGCATACTTTTTTGTAACGCCTGAAACTGATTCCTTTTATATTAAAATTAAAATGATGTTTTATGTATCCTACTGTTTTTACCTTATTTACATCCCCTATATATATTATGTGCTCCATTACTCTTATATCATACGTTTTCACTATATAAATTAAATTTAACAGTTCTTTTAGATATTTTATTTATTTTATACCATTACTTGCACTGGGTTCTAGCCAAAAATCATATGCTCTAAAGTGCTTCCTCCTTGGAAAGTTCTAACAATCATTTTGTTAGAACATTGAAATAATCTTAAAAAACTTGTATTACTATCATCTACTTGACAATGGCAGTAATCATTTAGATGATTGATTGCTAGAAATAAAATTAAAAAGAAAAATAACTCGGAGAAAAACAGATTCAGTAAATTCCCAAGAAAGCCGAAATCAATATGTTAGAAGTGCTAATTGATTAGTAATAAATTAAGAATATACATAAAATTGTTAATATTACAATTTTATGTATAACGATAAATCTCTTTAGTAATGAACGACTATATGTTAGTCAGTGTTGTCAGTTTTTAGCGAATTACGTAAAATTATATTTTGCTGGCTTTGCTGTCTTTGTTATTAGACACCTCAATTGTGTAGTAACACGCGATAAATCACTCCTGACATCGATTGAAGAAATTAATTCCATAGTATGTTGCTAGTTTATTTCCATTCAAGTTTTTTTTTAATTTATTGGGTTATTAGTTTGAGAGTCACAGTATGTCACATTTGCGATCATTCTTGTTACAATGCTTGAGGACAGCGCCTCGTATTTTCAAAATAAATTATGATTTCGTATACTATAAGAAGACATTACTGACCTTTTTTTAACGTAGGGAAATCCACTACGGATACCCACCGTCCCGGATAAAGAAAGTGGATTATATCAGACTCGCACGGACTAAAACCCCACGGTGTACCGACGACTGTATTTGTTGTGGCTACAAGTGATCGTACTTGCCATAGATACCTCAACGGTCTACCCGGCTGAAGGTTACCTTAAACCAGCATATTGTAAAGCTAAATCTTTAGAAATTATTTTTAGTGATAATTAATATTTGATTGATTAATAAGTGATTTTTGATGTGAAATATCTATAGGCAGAGGGTAAACCTAATTGTTGGCATGGCGACGCAAAACAAGAACATTGCACTATTAACGAAATACTCAAAAACATTTGCAACCCTATCTTGTAGGCCACTTGTTCTACTAGTGTTACGTGGCACACGCCGACAACCTTGCACCCTTTAATAAATGTCGCCAAACACATTGTGCCAGCGCCTAGTTAATTTTTTTATTGTGTATTTAATAAAAACGAATATTTATGCAATAAAATAAATAAATAGTCATTAGTTTATGGAACCTTAATTTATAATTTTTTTAGCATTATCTTTTCATTATGCCATAACTGATTATGGTATATTTTATGTATATAATTTATACAAAACAATTTTGATGTTTCACATTTGCCAGGCGTCCCGTGACGGCACAATTTTTAAGTAACATTTTAGTGATGATTTTACATACAGGTTAAATTGGGAAGAATAAATATACTCATAGTAGAATAGGTAGAACTTCGGTGCGACCAGTTCTTACTATTTAGTTATAGGTAGCGCAATTTCTAGTTTTTACCTAGTTTCACTGGCCAATTACTGGATATAATGAATGGCCAGTCACTAGATTTGATCGCTAGCCAGTTACTAGATTTAATCTAGTGAAACTTGCGATATTTTATACTAGAGTACTGTGGGCGGCGGAGCGGATTGTTCTCTAAGAACTGGGTTTTCTATTTGTTATGTAATATTACTGACCTACATTATGTATATTTGGGCGTGATTGTTTGTTACACTTACTAAAAATAAAGAAATATTTATTTATTGTTTGCTACCAATATGTAAGTTTTTTAAATGACCTGGTGCTTCTGGTGGAGTTTTGATGAATACCTTCTTCACATTTAATGTTGTATAGACCACACAAACTTAAATAAGTATAGATAAATAAATTGAAATATATGAGATTTGATAAGTTTAGTAAATAGTAACTTTAGTAAGTTAATCAATAAGTTTTAGTTACTTCAAAGTTCGTGTTTAATAACGTCTCGCTTGTGCAAAATTTTGTAGGTCGTAGAGCCACGCTGAAGTTATTACTGGTTTCAGTATGAATGGGTCAGCACGCCCGGGGTAGTACCATTATGTCACAGAAAACCGTCATGAGGTAACAGTGTTTGCAATGTTGCGTTTCGTTCGGTCAGTCAAAGCTTCAGAGAACCACTTCAACTCTTCTCGCCCCTCCCTACTCTTCTTCCCCTAACTCTTCCCCCAAACAAAGGCTGGCAACCCACTTGCGACTGCACTGGTGTTGCAAGTGTCTATGGACGCGGTGATCACTTAACATCAGAAGACCCGTCTGTTCGTTTGCCTCCTATGACATAAAAAAAGAATCGTCATGTAATAAGACAATTTATATCTCGTCTTGTAATTCTAGTATTCAGTTTTTTTTCCTTTTTTTGTTTTAAATGTGGCAACACATCCTCCGTTATAAGATACCTATGCATAATTCTTAAAACATAACATGTGTACCGTAAAAATATATTTTAATACACTAAAGCATCATCATAAAATTCATAAAATGAAATGTACTTCGTATGTGTTCCCGCTCCGGACTCCAGGCACTATTGATTTACTTTCAATATGTTTACGTGTTCGTCGGACGTACATACTTCTGCAAATTCGGTTCTAATATTTATAATAAAATAACATAAATCCACTCAGTGCTACAAGAATAACTCGTGTACGATTAGGTGTTCGTTTTATTTCAGTACGATCTTCACCGTTATCCATGGCTTGCCATTTTTATTTTCCGCTAAGGATAGTTATGCGTTCATTTTGGTAGTGCGTTTCCTTGCCCGTGAACTTCATAATACATCTAATCAGTTTATTTCCGTCTTAGTAATTTGCGGTAAGTTTAAGAAAATTATATTTTCTTTCAACTGTAACTCCTAACTAATAGTCTTATATAATTATTATTTTCAGTTAAGTAATATATAATTATCTAAACAGTTGGTAAAATATTTGCAGAGTTCCGCTATAATATGTGTATATTTTTGTATCAAAATTCGAGAATCATATATCGAAATTATTTATTGCTTCATTAAATATACTTAAAATAAATTATTCGATTTAAATAAATCTTTCGTGCTTGTTTTCGGAAATCAGAATATTTATTATGTTTGACAAATGCTCGGAATATTTAAATTATTATATTTGTAGTTAGACCGTATTTTCAACAACCATTTTGATGAAAACTGTCTACTTATTATTTTTTAGTCTCATATTTTTCATTATAGATATCTTATTTGATCATAAACTTAGCCGATTAAATCTACTAGTGATCGCCCAGTGGTCGTCATTCGACCATAGTTCAAATCGTGTTATAAATATTATAATAATAGTTATCGGTTATAATATCGTTGTTGAATGTACTATGAAAAAGGGTAATTGAAACGTAAGAGTATGAAAATACATTTGATTGAAGAAGGTGTTACTTTACGGAAATCCATCATTGAATACCAAGGTGGATGCTACTTTGCACTTCCGCCTGGAATTGATCGACCACTACTACGTCTAACTACAACAAAAATATAATTAATATATACAAAATATATGTTTATTAATAATTTATTTTCTTTTTGTTGTAGTTAGACGTAGTAGTGGTCAATCAATTCCAGGCGGAAGTGCAATGTAACATCCACCTTAGTATTAAAAAAATACACACAGTCGAGCATAGCAACCTCCTTCGCAACCTTTTTTGAAGTTCGTTATTGACGGCTGTCAAAATGTCTTTTTTATATACATGTGTGTATATGTTGTGTAAAACTCAAGCAGTAGTGTGAGTAACGCATATTTTAATTAATTTAATGTACTTCTAATGCATTTTATATAAAATAAATAGCTTTCTGCACTTCTCCACCATATAAACTTTATCTACGCCAAATGTCAAGTTCACTCGTTCACGGAAATCACTTAAAAAGGGGTACAACATTTTTGCTTCACGTATTAATATATATATGATGATAAGGGGGCTGGCTATCAATTCAGATTTGTTAATGTTTTATAGGATTTAACGTTTGACCACAACCACACTCGTTAAATGATCATGTACTCCAAGATGGTAGATATGCTCTCTCTCAAATGAAGCAATCCGAACACTCCTGTAGGTGCTTGGAGCCATTTTTAACTTGACGGTGATAACTAACCTTGCAGGCTTAGAAGAAACCTTGTCACCATACTATGATTAAATATACCTATAGATGTTTGCTTACAGATTTTTAACTTTAGGATGGATAGCTAGCAAGGCTTGCGTTAGAAAATTTAGTATATAGTAGTCTCTTTATACGATTCGAATTTGCGACCAGGTTATCACTGACCATTGTTGCCTTGGTTAGGCTCTAGTATTTAACCCAGACGTCGGTTTAAGTAAAACGGTTTAAGTAACTATAAGATAAAATAGGCTAGAACATTAAGCTAATAGCGAGCGACTCATCTGAGGAGACACTCGATTGTTTTGTATAAATAAAAACGGTGCTAGGCATTTGAAGGTAAATTATTAACGTTGTCTATGGTAGGTAGGTATACTAGGGGTATTCCTACTACGCCGCCGAATTTGAAGAGTGCATTTCAGTACTTGTTTAAAGAGCTCTATATAATAGTACTGAAAAAAATTATGCTGAATATCCTAATTCACAATTCTACCGTAAACTATGCGAGGTTTTTACAGATCTTGGTTTTAGGATGTGACGATGTACATCCAGCTATTAGGAGAAAGTGTGAACCTCGAGCGAGGATGAGGGCAGTATGTCAAAAGGTTGCTCGTAAGAACATACATATTTAGTTAGGGTTCTGAAGTTAAAAATCTATTAGAAAGTACATTTAAAAAATGTTGTGCCGACCCTACTTAGGTGGGATAAGGGTAAGAAGTAGCCTGCTGGTGGTGGGCAAGCAATTATAAAAATAAAAACAAGATATAATTCATTAATAACTTAACATTCAACAAGATACATAATGTACTAGCTGTTTGCCCGACTTCGTCCGCGGGGAATAGTTACTTTGGGCTGACACTAACACAGCGAAAGCTCTCAAAAGGAAAAAATCCGATTTCAAAACATTCTTCACGGTGCTCCCCCCCTATTGATCTTAGGTTGATGATATTAACTTTCCTCGATAAACGAGTCATCTAACATTGAAATGTTCCCGAGATTAGCGTGTTAAACCAAACAAACACACTCTTCACCTTTATAATATCTATCTAATACCTTTAAACGAGCAAATCTTGTATATTTTTATATTGTCATATATTCAGGATCTCGGAAACGACGTTAGCAAATTCCGTGAAACTTAGTATGTAGGTGGTTTCGGGAACGATAAATCGATCTAGCTAAATTTCATTCATAGAAAACTTTTTTATCAAAGTTTTCAGGTAATGAAAAATATAGCTAGAATATAAAAGTAAATTTGGCCGCCGCTGTTAAAACAAAAATAGCTCAGATGGAAATCGGCTGCTTCGAAAATGTTAACCCCACTTTGAATCCGAGTGTCAGGTAAAGAGATATGTTTTTTTTTTTTCGGTAAAAAATGTCAATTTTGTGAGGCAAACTTAACATTTATTTGAATTAAAAATGTATTTTTATTATTATATTTATAAGAGAGATATCTTTTTTTTGATAAAATGCAAGTTTTGTTGAGCGAACCCAACAGTTTATTCTAATTTAAGAATGTTTTTTAAAGAACCGAGTTACGCTCGATCGTCTAGGTACTTAGTATGGATTTGTTCACTAAGTTTGAATAAGACACCTAGCAACCGCTTGAAACATAACACTCAGCATAGATATTATCTTGCTTGTAATACAAAATGAAACTCTGTTATTGAAAGCAAAACATTCGTATATTAAGATAAAGCCGGAGCATGTAAATCCGTATAAACTGGGCCAGAAAGTGCTGGAGCGCTTGCTGTTGAGATTTATTACGAATAAACATAACAGAAATCACATAAAATGGTATTGCGTGTAATAAAGTGCAGTATTTGGTGGTAATAATGTTTTCAGATCCTTTCGGACGATTACTAATAATGTTGAATCAAATATCCGTAAAGATGCATTACGATATATGATTTCCGTTACTGGTTTATTTTTGTTTGTTGTTCATCTGGACTAATGTCTCAGAACAGGGGAATTGATTTCGACGGCCCTTTCGCTGGCCATTAGATGTATAGATGTATCAGAGCGTTATCAAGGCCACATATATTTACACTTTTCTACAGAGTTAATATTAAAATTTAAGACCATAAATAGACTGTAGACTATAGAATAATTCAGGTAAAATAGACAGTTCTTATGAAATAAAAAAAAAGTGTGTTTGTACTTACGTACACGCGTTAGAAGTTATACTTTTTTGGCATAACAATTTATCTTCAAAAATTTTATCTTTTGCCATATTCTACGTTTATAGAAAAAACGATACTGACAATAGAAAATAGGTATACAATACATTGAAAGTTTTAATACAAAGAAATACAAAGAAACAAAATATTTACTATAGCTAACTTCTGGTTGTTGGTTTTTCGTGACGGTGTGCGCGCGCATCGTAAAATTTCCTCTTATCATTTTCCTTAACGCGCCAAAAGAAGTATAACTTCAAAAAGATTTTCAGGAAAATGAAGTCGCAGGCACAAGCTAGTATACTAAAATATTTAACGAGATAAAATTATTATTTTTTTATAAAAGAAAACTTGTCTTATATTCCACTAGCTGTACCTGCAGCTCCACATGCATTTTTTAAAAAATTGTATTAAAGAATTATAAAATTATGAGACTATATACAATTATAGAAATGCTCTTTGAAAACAATTGTAGGTACGACACGCACTTAGACATATAAATACTAAGAACGTGCCTTATGAGGTTTACCATCAACAACTTATTTTTATTAGAATTTTAACCCACCATATAATTAGCCACCCACCATATAACTAGCCACCCACCATATACCTTAGTGCTCACTTACATTGTGTATGGAGCTAATGAAACAATAACTTTAAATATCACATATATTACATTACATTACATCTAATATACATTAGCATTATAATTACGATTTTGTGACTATAAAAAAAATAAACGCTTGTCTGTTTGTTCCACAAGAAATTGTATTATGGAACTCTTTACGTAATAACTTTATGGCTTATCTTATTAGAAAGACTTCTTCCATCTACAAAGTTACGAATAATTATAAAGTCGAACTGCAAACAATAAGCTGACAATTATTTCTCTAATTAAAAATAAAAAATGAGTTGAAATCTTGTGAAATTTCATATAGTCAAAGTCGGGTTATAGCTGGTCTAAAATAGAATAACCTCTATTACTTTTTATAATGTAGCTATCTGCCAGTGAGTCTCGTGAAAATCTGTCCCATCGTTTTGGAGATAGTACTGTGGGGAAAACCACAGTAGAACAGTAGTGTAAACAGCTAGTATAAACTAAAATTTCTTTTATTACTCTTTATAAAGTCAGATATCTTCCAATGAAAGTTTCGGGAAGATCGGTCTAACAGTTTTGGAGATAGTAGTGCCAGCGAATCCACGGTTAACAGTTAGTCTAAATTAAAATAAACTAAATTGCTTGTTATGATGTCTGCTATCTCTTGGTGAAAGTACCGTGAATATCGGTCTAACCGTTTTGGAGATAGCATTGCGGACAAAGCCGGGGTTAACAACTTTATAATTTAAAGTACTCTAAGTAACCAGCTCTAATTTCAGCTATCTGCCAGTAAAATTCCGGTTGAAATCGATCCAGCCGTTTCGGAGATTACCCGGAACAAACAAACAGACAGACAGATCGACAAAAATTTTAAAAATTACGTTTTTGTTATCAGTAGCGTGTATACTTACGTACCCAATCAGTATTTTTTTTATTTTGATATTACATACAGACACGAAGTATTATTTCATTACGTTTACAGACGTTTACAGATGCAGAATATTCTAGAATGACATAAGGAAATTTCGTACAACAATTTGATTCCAAATAACTTTCATTTCTCTCACTTATAATTTACTAACTATAATAGTTAGTTAAATCCTGAATAAGACATCTATTTATTGTTATTACCGAAATCTATAATTACCTCAAAACGTTTGAAAATATTCTACATATAAACATTTTTAAATCTGATAAATTTATGAATACGATCTTAATTAATTATACATTGTTGAAATAAAAATTCTTTAGGCGAGACTAGGAGGTAACTGGACGACAATGCAACGGAAGTCCGTTACGGCAATATGGCGTCACGTTTCTGTACCATCCGGTTTTCAAATATTTTTAATTTTGCCAAGAAATAGTTTATAAACACATCAATCAAAAAATAACTAACAAAAAGTATTAAATTGAATAATATTTGTTATTATTATTCATATAATAGAATTAATTATTTATATATAGGCGTGCGACCCTGCTATCATCAGGTTTCAATTTAAGTAAGTAACAAATTAAAACAACGTTTCATTATCTGTAGTGCCATCTATCTACTAATTCTGAACTTAATAACACAGGAAATATTATTTGCCACTCTTTGTTATAAAGTAAATAAAATCACCCAAAAAAAAGTAACAAAAAATCGTCATCTTCATTACCTTTATCCCACCTAAGTAGGGTCGGCACAGCATGTCTTCTTTTTCCACTCTCTCCTGTCAAATGTCATCTCAATATTCACACCTTTTACGCACATATCATTTTTCACACAATCCATCCATACCATTTTCGGTCTTCCTCTACTCGTATATCCCTCCACCATCATACTCAGCACCTTTTTAGTCACATGGTTTTCATCTCTTCTCATGACATGTCCATACCATGCTAACCTATTACTCCTCAACTTCTCTGTCACAGGTGCTACTTTCAAATTTTCTCTGATATACTCATTCTTAATCTTATCCATCCTAGTCCCACCACACATCCATCTTAACATTCGCATTTCTGCCACATAATTTTCTCTCATCCGTCTCTTTCGTAGCCTCTCAGATGCATACAACACGACCGGTCTTATCATAGTTTTATAAACTTTCCCCTTGAGTTTCAAAGGCATTCGTGGGTCACAAGCTACCCTAGACACATTTCGCCATTTCATCCATCCTGCATTTATCCTATTCCTAACGTCTTTATCAATGCCACCGTCGTTTTGTATCAATGAACCAAGACAGCGAAAATTGGAGCAGGCTCGTAAGGATACACCATTTAAGGCTATAAAAGAAAATCTAGATGTACCACCGAAGTCGCAAAACAGTTGTTCAGTTTTTGTTCTACTAATTCTCAAACCAACATTCTCCAGTTTTTCTCGCCCATTTTCCCAGCCTGCTCTGGACCTCGGCAGCATCCCCTCCGATAAGAACAATATCATCAGCAAACAGCATACACAAAGGTGTACCCTCCTGTATGTCTGATGTTAATGCATCCAAACGAATAAATAGATAAAAAAATTAAGAAAACATACTAAATTGAATAATAATAAAAATCATACAATTAAAAGAAAGTTAACTTCAATCGTGTGTGACGGTTACACGCATTCATTTTTATTTTATTTTAATTATGTATAGAAAAAGATTCATACTTATTGTTTATATTCAGTTTTCTGAAAATGTTTTTTGTGTATAAATTAACAAAATATACACTTCCTTTGAGGCTCAATAACGACTCTCGGCTCTGTATGACTAGTCGATGCGGAATTTTTCGTTCATGTTTCTAGGCTACTACTATTTTTTGGATTCAATTGAGCCTTTACCAATTTTTAATGCCCAACGACACGGGCGAGACTTAGCTAGTATACATATGAAAATAATATCGTTTTTTGTTAGATTAATTATATAGTAGTTCTATAGATAACGCGAGAGGGCAATCCTCGAACATTAGAGTATCTTTTATTTACCCAATGATAACGTAGTATATCTACTTGTCTACCGTTGAATACTCTACAGTTATTTTATGTTCTTCGTAATGGAACACCTGTGGTATATGTCCTGAGACTATCGAGTATTATTCCTTTAAAGAGTTAATTACAGAAGAACAGTGTTTGTTGTTGAATTGAAGGATACTGCGTGATCTAAGAAGAGTAACTTCAGCTTAGTTGGACGGTATTGTTGACTTGATTTGTGTTTCGATTCTCTTTGTGTTGCAAGTGTGTTTACAAACGTTACGTTTGCTTATAAACTCGTGGATATGGATTTCAAAGCTTTACTCGTATAGTATTTATTTACCGTTCCATATATTTCATCACCTAGATTAAATTTAAAGATTTATTATATTGTAAAAAAAATCAAATTATATATTCTGATATCATCCTATGTACCAAGTTATATATGTATATATTCTTAACGTTCGATAAAAAAGAATGATTGATGAATTTGAAATGTATCTTGTTTTAAAATTTTGATATTAATACATAATTATTGGAAAGAAAATAATATTATTTTTTAAAATATTTTCCAAATACTACAAACAATAGAATATGAACCAGACGTCAAATATTTAGCGAAGTATTTAAAGGCAATATTATCAAGATCATATCATCAAAAACAATGGTATTATATTTTTTGAGCTGATCTAACATTTGTCTCTAAATAATATCTATTATTAAAACTTCTACTTTATTTCATACTTAAAGAGATCGCCTCAATGACGCTATTAAATTAACTTGTTATTAAATTAGCAATTGTGATAATTTTTGTTTTGATTAATTGGATAACGCACATTTTTAAAGGTTTTTGTATTAGCTTTTCCAATGTTATACTAAATTGATTACGTATTGTGTTATACCTTTCAGCTTCATAGAAGGAAGTACAAAGTTAATCAACTATGTTTTATAGGGTTTTACGTAGTAAGTTTAATGACACTAAATTTTATTTTGAAACAGTTATCAGAAGAAATTAAACTCTAGATAGAAATTTTATGGTCTATTTTGCTATGATATGTGCAATCGCTATTGCGTTATATTATCTATAATGCATACTTAATTCATGTTCATTGTTCCACTTAATTCAATATCATTAATTTGTTTCTTGTATTTAATTAAAAAAATACACATAGTCATATCATTCTAACATGATTCTTATTAATATGACACTGCTTTACAATATCATAACAAATTGTTTGAAATATTTGGTTTCAACGTTTCTTTATTTTTGATTAAAACTATGGAATACATAGTTTGGTTGTAGAATAAATTAGTTAATATTTTTTTTACTAATATATCGAGTGTTTAAATTAAACTTATCTAGTAAACAACAATTTTAAATACATATTATGCTTTAAACCCATCGTTACATATTATAAAACAAAGTCGTGTCTGTCTGTCTTTTCGTGATAAACTCAAAAACTACTGAAGGCATTATTATACAATTTTCGCCAGTACATAAATTGATTGCGAGAAAGGTTTAACTATACCAGAGCGGGACAACGCCCGCCGAGACCGTTAGTAATTAATAAAAAATGTGGAAATCTTTATTAAAAATAGTGTGTGTGTGTACTTATGTACACGCGTTAGAATACTTCTTTGGCGTAACAAGATAAAAAAATCTTTTCAAAATGTTTATCTTTCGCCTTATTCTACGTTTGTAGGAAAAACGACACTAACAATAAAAAAGGTATTTAATACATGGAAAGTTTTAATACAAGGAAATGCAAAGAAACAAAATGTTGGATATAGCTAACTTCAGGGTGTAGGTGTGCGCACGCATCGTAATAACTTCAGGGTGTCGGTTTTTCGTGACGGTGTGCGCGCGCATCTTAAAAATTTACACTCATTATTTTTCCCTAACGCGCCAAAAGAAGTATAACTTCAAAAATACAAAAAAAAAATAATCTTATAATTAGATACAAAAACACATCCATTTTGAATTTATAAATGTGAAATATTAATAAAGATATATCAATTTGTTCCAGGGTTAAAAGAAAATAGAGTGAGATTTATTAAAATTACACACAACAAAAATAATAGACCAACAAGTCTTATCAAATGCCTTCTCCGAGTGAAAGAGTCGGAGCATCATCAGTGGTACCATAGACATCCGGCAACACCATCATTATTTTGATGGTCAATCTCCCGCTGGAGAAAATAATTTACACTCGCTGTCACTTCATTGTTATTAAGTTCCTCAATATATTCTTAATTTTATAGTTTAATTTATAATCACTTAAAACAAGATGAGCAAGATTCTAAAAGTCGTCGGAGCCTCTTGGCTTCAGACTAAAATAAGTTCTTATGTGTTGGGCATACTTGGAGTCTTGGCAATCTTGGCTCTTTTCGTTGGGCAGATCGAAAGGTTCGTATTCATTTTTATTCATACTTTGAGGAACGGTTTTATAACCTTTATGGTTATTTATCTTTGTGTCTTGATCTGTATGTGTATGTAGATTTAACACGTTCACGTCGGCGCGTACCACCGGTGGCCCGCACTAGACTGTTTTTTCTGGCGGCGCGTACCACCGGTGGTACGCGCCGGCGTGAACGTGTTAAACTATCCCTCGGAAACCATGTTTTTCTATGGTTGAAAGCTACCCTCTCATGAGTATCAGTTGAGTAGTTACAGCATAGTGTAACAAACAAACTCACATTCGCATTTATAATAGTTAGTAATGATACAAATACTTTTTTTAATATATTATAGGGGCAAACGAACAGGCAGGTCACCTGATGTTTAGTGATCACCGTCGTCCATAGACACTATCAACACCAGAGGATCTGCTAGTGCGTTGCCAGCCTTTGATTGGGAGGAGGAATGGGGGAGTGGACGGTAGCTGGTCCTCCGGCGCTCTCACGGATCGAAATGCGACTATGCAAGCATTGTTACTTCATGTCGGTTTTCCGTGAGAGGATGATACAAAACCAGGCAAACCGACCCATATATGCTGAAACGAGTAATAGTTTCAGCGTGGCTCTATCAACTAAACATCCTTATTTTAAAGTAGCTGTTCCCGTGTCTCCGTCCGTTTGGTATAGTTATATTGGGCTACCGCTAACAAGCAGCAAAAGCTTTCAAAGGGGAAAAAAACCATTTTGAGACGATCTTCGTTGGTGCTCCACTTCTATTTGTCTTAGCGTGATGAAATATATAACCTTCCTCGATAAATTAGCTATCTAATACTGAAAGAATATTTCAGTTCGAACCAATAGTTCCTGAGATTAGCGCGCTTAAACACAAACAAACCCTTTAGCTTTTAGTATAGACATAAACCTATAAATACTATTTTAGTTAACTCTTAACTACGTTATATAAAATCAACGTTTTTTTTTTCAGAATACAAGATGGTAATTACGCGGCAACAGTTTTTTATTCAGAGAAAACCGGATATCGCATTGAGTATTGGGGTCAAAGTAACGAACTTGCAGATATATCTAAAGGAGTAGCTCGTGCATATTTCAGAATGGACGTCAATACAACGGGGTAACTATATGATTATTTATATTTAAGACATATCGATGCGATACGCCTAGGTTAACAGGTCGACGATAAATCCACTTTATTTGGAGAATGCGTTATTTTTCGCCTCAGTTAATGTAACATAAAATACAGCTAATTTTACTCGCTGACTGGCCTTTCTATATTTGATAGATTCTATAAAATCGGTTAAGTATTCTTTCATTTATCCCATATAAATAAAAGTTCTTTTTACATTATAATATAGGAGTGTATCTAAGAGTGTTCTTTATCTAGAAATTTCGCCTGATGATAACGGAAGACGCCTATCCAACACATATAGACAATAAATATTTATTCTACCTTTGCTTAAAGACTCAGAAGTTGTTTGAATTTGGAAAAAAAAGGCAGCAACAACCAACTTCACACCATTATTGTTCTAATTAATACTTTGAATTACTTTAGTCATCAAATTTGGTGTATCGATAGGCTTCAAAATTTTTCAGCTTGGTTTTTACAATACAATACACTACACAATCAGCTGTTATGGTGAGTAAGCACATGGTCCAAACAAATACAACGAATTACGAGCTTGAAGCGACGATTGCTTAGTCTATATATAATAGCTTATTCAGATACCGTGATGATCGACGTAGGTTCGAATGTTTGCAACTCATTTAATATCAATTGACACTATAGTCATGCGCTATGAAGTATTAGGAAAAATCTACAACATCGTTCGCTGTATATTACAATACTAGCTCCTGCCCGCGATTTCATTCGGGTAGTAATAATTACTTTGGGCTAACGTTAACACGCAACGGAAGCTCTCGAGAGGAAAAAATCCCGAGAATTTTTCAAATTGGGCCAGGAGTTCCTGAGATTATCCCCTACAACGTCACAAACTCACAAACTTTACCTCTTTATAATATTAGTATAGATGAAACTTGAACATCAATAAAATATAGTGGAATGGATAGCGTACTCTTTCCATAAAAAACATTGAGGTGTACCAAGTTTCTTGTTGATCTGTTAACCGATGCTCAAGTTTCATCTTTTTGACTTTATACATATCAACGTCCTTTTTATGTATATAGATGGATTAATTAAAGCAAATTTCATAGCTGGTCAATTCTGGAAGTCGAAACGGATGGATCTTATCCTGATGAGATCCAAGCCTATGCAGCTGGCATCGTAGAAGGAGCTCTAACTTGGTACCTTATCAATACACATATTGAGAACACCATAAAAGCTAAATGCGAGGGAACAGCGCTGGAGAAGCAATGTAATAAATTAAGAGACGCTTTAGACAGATCAGTTGACATCTGGAAGAATTACGCGGCAGATCGCGCCAATGTAGATCCGTATTGGCATCATGTGAGTATATATCACCTTCTTACCCTTATCCCATCTAAGTAGGGTCGGCTCAGCATGCTTTTATCTTTCACTCTCCCTTGTCAGATGTCATCCTAGTATTCACACCTTTTTTTATATTGATATAAGTGTTCACACAATCTGCCCATACCTTTTTCGGTTTTCCAATACTCCTATATCCACCCAACTTGATACTTAAAACTTTTATAGTTACATGCCGTTCATATCTACTGATGACATGCGCATACCATATTAACCCATTGCTCCTCAATTTCTCTGTCACTGGTGTTATTTTCAAACTTCCTCTAATACACACACTTTTAACCTTATCCATTCTTGTTACACCACACATCCATCTTAACATTCGCATCTCTGCCACATATGCTCTTCTCTCATCCGTCTCTTTCGTAGCCCAGCACTCAGATGCATAAATCATGAGTGGTTAATTCAATCTTTTATATATGTACATTTATTTTGTACGTGTCACCGAACTCCTCCTAAACGGCTGGATCAATTTTGATGAAATTTTGTGTGCATGTTCCAGTAGATTTGAATATAGTTTAGATTCACAATAGGACCCGGTATGTGGCGCTGCGGTTAACTTTTAGATTTTTTTAAAATAAATAAAGCAGGAAAACATCCGCAATGACCGCTAGCAAAAGTATATGATTTTAAAATATAAGTTATATACTATGTTTTTATCATTACACGTAGTCGTATTGTTATGGATTCTTTATAAAAAATAAGTGTACTTATCAGTTACATAGCTAATTTTAAAAGGGCTCTACATAAAAAGCTATGGATGGTCTTCTTATTGCTGAATTATGTCGTACTATCCATGACCTATGATCTAGCAATCAATAAAACCTAGGTAAAATTAATTAACCTTCTAGTTCGGAGGCCCCGTATTATTGTTGATACTGCGGTAGCAACGCCCCAGCTTCTTGAAGTCATTCATCCATTTTTATTTTCCTCTTTGTATTTAAATACTAAATGAGTACACATATTTTAGGTATCCCTTTATTATACGCAAATCAATGGGATATTCACCGGTTGGAGTTATGGAGTTAATCGAATCATGGAAGATTATGCCACCGACATATCAGATTTATATTGGTTGAATTCTGTGGCGGAAGCTACAGAACTTCAGCATAAACTTAACATCACATTAGAAGACCCAGAGTTAGACACGTTACCGGGCGCGTCTAGTGCATTTCTAAGAATCGTCGATAAGATCTACGATGGTACGCCAACCAAGAAATTATATGTGTCGCAAAACGCTGCTGGACCGTACGTATATAAGTTTATACATAATGTTACCAAACCCTCGTGACTTCTTCCCTTTACAATATTAAATTACAATAAAATATAGCCCAGCGCCATTTAGATTGGTACTACTAGGGTTGCGGTAATCGAAACTAGGTCTTCCCAAAAATTTGTAGATCATAATTTTCTTTGTAGATTCAAGAGCTTTGGCGTCCAATATTTTCGTACATTTCTAACCAATTTGTTCTTACAGTTGGTATATCGTGAACATGTCAATCTATTCTCAGATTGTCCTAAACATTTCTTTTACATCAAAATTATAAATACAAATAAAATAGACATAGTATATGATAGAGATAGATACATACGCAGATCTCATCCGTTTTCAACAGATAGCATATTTTTAGACTAATTTCAAAAAGAAGGAAGTTTACAGTTTGCTTATATTTTTACCTCCGAATTTTTTAATTTATAAACTAATTTGAAACATTGCTTTTATCTGAAAGGATATATCATCAAGGGTGTTTGTCCCATTTTAATTATATTGCCATTGGACTTTGAATTACGATCATGCACCAAGAAACTACTCAAAATGGAATAGGAAATATATATAAGTTTGAAATACAGTTGGATTCTTTGTAACAAATATCAAGGGACCGAGCTTTTTTTTCTTTATAAAGATTTTTTTTTTGCGGAGGGAGGAGAATAAATTAATGGTTTTGTAGTAAACCAACCAAATTGAAGTAATTTCTACGTTGTAGAAGTTTTTTCGTTATAACGTAGGACGGTGTAAAGGGTTGACACTATTGGTAGGCTTATGACAATCATTTTATTCATTATTTTTTTATGTATATTGTTATTCACTTTTATATTGCAATTTAACGCCGACAAAGCTACGGGTTGTTGCTAGTATCAGTTGATAACTATATTTGTTACTAGCCTCTGCTCGCGTCTTCGTCAGCGTGGAGTAGTTGCTTTGGGCTAACGGTAATACGCAACGGAAGAGGGGGAAAATCCCGATTTTGAAATATTCTTCATTGGTGCTCTGCTCCTATTGCTCTGTGATATATAGCCTCGATTAATGAGCTATATAACATTGAAAGGATTTTTCAAAACGGACCAGTAGTTCCTGAGATTACCCCATACAACGTCACAAACTCACAAACGTTACCTCTTTGTAATATTAGTATAGATAATATCAAAACCTTAAAGTTATATACCCGTACCTAACGTTGCGCGTTATAAAAGATGTCCGCGACACATTTTTACCAACCCTCCTGATTCAATCAGGTCAGCGAACGATCAGTACCAGCCTGTCCCTCGAAACAGAGCGTGTTCACACCCACGCTCGCGTAACCACAGATCACGCCGACGTGGTCTGGGGGTTAATTTCACTCCCGCACACCCGATTAGGCCTCCCACAGCAGCGGCTCAAGCCTAGCGATCCCTCGGTAGGGAGCCCTTGAGTGTGTTGCTTGCGCGATACGGTGACACACAAATATAAATCACCGCTACAACACTACACGATCACCCCCACACACGTGCACGCTTACACATGAAAGTGGAAGGGTTTACTTTTTTTTCCTTATCGAACTGAAAAACTCTCAATTTTCCGATAGTAAATATATGGAGTTGTTGAGGCGTGTATGCTTGGTACACATATGCGTTTCAACAACTCATACATATATGAGTAGTTAGCTAGGTTAGCTAAGATAGGTCGCGATTTTGCATGCAACAGGCAACAACCAAGCCGAAGTGTGCCGTGCACCCTTGAGCTGATGGCCAAAATAAAATCGGCTGAGTGCCTTAAACGCTCGCCTTAATAGTCCGGTGAAGCTGTTAAGACCTTGCTGGGCAATAGCGTAGTCATTTCGAAAAAAAAAAAAAAGACACCTTAAAGTTACTTTATCATTTCGTTTCTGATTCTATTTTATACATTACGTGATGTTTGAAGTACTAAAAATAATGTTCCGTGAAAAATTGTAATCCGCTATTATCTAAATTGAAACGAATCGCTAAGAAGCCGTCGAATGCCAAATCTAAATATTTAAACTGAACACGTCAAACTAAATGGGATTTCCATTTTAGATATTCGTCAATGACTCGCATCTTGAAGAGATACAAACTGAACTATCATTTAACATCAAAGGATACTAAATCGGTACCTGGAACGACTGTAGATTTTTCCGGATACCCCGGCTCTGTTACTAGTCAGGACGAGTTCTATATCGTTAAAGGGGAGAATCATGAAATGGTTGTCACTGGTACAGCTTTGAAGAACTACAACAGCAAACTGTGGAAAGAAGTTGATATTAATAAACAGGTGAATTCTATTATTGCTTACTAACCGATACTCGTGACTTCGCCTGCGTTTTTTTATTATAACAATATATTTACAGAAGAAAAATCTTAAAAAAAATTCGGAGTAAAATACCTGGTTACAAAATTTATCTCTCCTCCTCATTTACTTCTACTCTCCTACGCACACCGCCACTCCGTTTGCCCTATTTCACAACCCAACCGATCATGTTAAATTTTTGCATATAAATTGTCAAGTGTACAGAAATAGCTAAATAATTATGGATATAAAAATCATACTTATAATTTATTTTATTTCAAGGTACCAGTAGGGCCTCGTATCTTTGCCGCTAATCACCTAGCATCCAACGTTAGTTCCTGGGGGCATATACTAGCAAGCAGTAACTCTGGAACAGCATCAAAACAATGGCTCGTAGTCGACTTCACAAAATTCAACGCCGATCAACATAAAATGTACCTAAACACTTTGATACCCTTAAGAAATGAAACAGTTACTGAGAGAACTGTTGATAAGTAAGTTTTGAATTTAATAATTAAAATAAAAAATATTCATATCTATATTATTTTAGAATATATAGTATATTACATTAACTATGTAAATATATATGTATGTAATTACAATGTAATGCCTAATTTCACCAGTCGAAAGATAACTTTATCCTGGCAAATAAGAAATATTTAAAATGTTAATGTTGCGAATATATACACGATACAGTCACGATGATGGAGCGAATTTTTAATGCGGCGTCTGCTGTACTTCAATCAGGGACATAATGAGCTGTTCCGTATTCATCCATAGATACATTACAGTCATGTTTCGGAAACAGTATTTGAAAATAAGCGTTAGACTTCAGGAATTAAGTAACATAATTGAGCCCTCCTAATACATACTTGACAATTATGCTATGCATACAATAACTTAAAAAAAAGAGAAATACCAGAATGCTTTAAATCATAGAAAACGTGAGAAATTGGTAATTCCATGTTTCATACTCACTAAGACCAGTAACAGTTTTTTTAATTGTGTAAGGTTTTACAACAAAGTACCAAAACACATTACCGATTTGCCCGATAGTATCTAAGTTTAAGCATTATGTCTAGTGGGCTTTGATATCAAAATACTATTATAGGGTGGATCAATATGTAAGCAATAATGGTGTCTGAAAATAATACCCTTCCCTGTGCATCTGGTAAAAACGATTATAGCTGAGAATTATTGTTATAAAAACATATATCGTGAATAGATAAACCAGATCGAGTTTCCTTGTCGGTTCTTTTTGATGGGTTTCTTCCGAACCGGTGGTAGTTTTGAACTTCACAAACGGCTTCTCAGAGCTTAAATTAGCCAAAGCATTTTTGATTTGAATACTATAATTAATCACCATTGCAGTGTGTAGTACGTGACCGTGGAATACAAATATCCTTTTTATCAATTACAGAGATGTCAAGCATACTGTGGTATACCGAGCCAATAACGGGCACGCAAAGGGCTTGGTCAGTCTAATTGAACAAGTCCCAGGTTTGACTCACTCTGCTGATGTAACAGACTCCTTTTTGGAAACTGGCTACTGGGCCACTTACGGACTACCTTTTTTCAAAGTAAGTGTAAATTAATAAATATATATCTAATACCTTTAAACGAGCAATTCTTGTATATTTTTGTATTGTCATATATTCAGGATCTCGAAAACAGCGTCAGCGATTTCCGTGAAACTTAGCATGTAGGTGGTTTTGAGGACGATAAATCGATCTAGTTAGATTTCATTCATAGAAAACTTTTTTATCTGAGTTTTTAGACAATGAAAAAATATAGTTAGAATATAAAGATAAATTTCGCCGGCGCTGTCAAAACAAAAATAGCTCAGATGGAAATCGGCTGATTCGAAAATCCGTCTAAGCCCAATTCGAATTCAAGTGACAGCAAAAGAGATATCTTTTATAATATATATTTTTTTGGTAACAAGGATGCTAATTTTGTGTGGCAAACCTAACAGATTTATCTTTTTTATTGTGTGTTTTTTGGTAATAAGGATACTAATTTTGTGTGGCAAGCCTAACAGCTTATTTTAATTTAAAAATGTTTTCTAAAGAACCGAGCTTGGCTTGATCGTATAGGTTACTATACGTTAAAAATCCAAAAGGAAATTAATGTGGGCCTTAATTGTACGTAGTAGATTTCGTTGTTAAAATATCATCTAACGTAATGTAGCTCAGATATGACATACTATTGTTTTATTTAGTCCGACTAAAATAAATAAAATATATATATATAATCGATGATTTTCAGGACATTGCTGAGACCACGCAAACCAACAAGATGGAAGATACTTATGGAAAAATATTCTCCGAGACTGAATCACCTCGAGCTGTAATTTTTAAAAGGGGTTACCAAAACGCCACGAATCTTGAGAATATCATTGATTTGATGAGACAAAACAACGTCACGGCTATGTATAGAGCTAACAACGGAACGAAATGTCAGAAAGATTTAGATTGTATTGTAGCTGAGGATGGGTATTGGTCAGTAGTTGGCGTTAGAGGTGATATGGTCAGACGTCATAAGAAGCCTTATGGCGTTATAGATACAAAGGTTGTTAGTGGTAAGTTGAATTTTTATTTTCTAAATATCGTTTTATCGGAACAAAATAATATTTTCATTTAAACTAAGTAAAAAAATAATTCGTGGGTTTTGGTAGTAACGTCTTAAGTAATACAATATACCAGGTGATAGGTTAAACACTCGCAGTATTCTAGGATATGAAACTTAATGGTAATATTTAACACATAAAATATTAATATCAAAACAAATACTAATAGACAATACAGAGAATCTTAGGAAAAGAGTGTGTAAGAATTTGAAAAGTATTTAACTAGGTTGAATGAGCGGTGATAAAGACTGCTAGCAGCGGCCCGAAGTTGATAACCTTCGATAATAAAACGATCAATAAACCATTTTGTTTGTTCAAACTTCGAAAAATAATTCTCTGTTATTTGGTTGGATTCACTTTCATTTCACCTGATTGTCATTGACATTGTGCTTTAACATAGATGCTTACAGGACTGAGTATAATTTTTGAATGTTTCTAGATAATTAGGTCAAATATTAAGAACCTATTTTTAAATTCACTTAGAATGAGAATCGGGTGCAGAGTGTCCTCCAAAAATATTGCCGCTGACTAAACATTCACCTGGTATATTACTTTATCACGATTCTAAAATATCAATTAAAACTATTTTCGGTTTTCAAATTTTATTATATGTAAATTACGTAGACGAGAAACGCATGTAAAAAAGATTTTCATTATTCTGAATATTTGAAGTTCTGTTTTTAGATAATTGAAGTACTCAACTTTTCTACTAATTCTTTCAAATACGAGAACATGTACTAACGAGGTTTACCAAGAAACGTTTTGGTACTTTCATTATTATATTTATTTTATTTTATAAATTTAGCAAAGTAATATAAATATTACACACTGATAAAATCACATGTAGTCTATTACAACATCAAATTACAGTGTAATAATTGCGATCACGGGCATGCATGACATTAGTAGGGGAACGATATAGACATAACAAAGAAATTAATTTGTACCAGTACACCGTCAAATTATCTTTGTAAGCAACCGCTGCTTAAATAATCGATATGCATCAAAAAATGCGTCGATGTTGTTATTTATTCGTGATATATTATTATATAATCTAGCCATGCGTATTAAAGGGCTGTTATATATGGTGTTAAGTGTCGCAGTTGGAATGGCAAAGATATGCGGATTACGTAACGCTTGGCATTTACGTCTCAAGTAGAAATGGTTGATAAGGAATGCATCCATAAGGAATCTTTGATAATTTTGTGTAGGATTAATATTAGTCACATACATTTCGTCTCATTTGTAAGCTAGTGGTGTTAAAATATTTTAGTCTACAATCAGGGATAGACTTACGAATGCCACATTGTATTGTCTGTTTTAATGGTTGGTCCTTTTTTGTCTCCATAATTTATATTATTCTGATTAAAACGCAACTTTGCAAGTTTATACATATTTAATAAGAGCTCCACTCTACAATCGTTTTGATAAATAAACACATTTTAGCGTTCAGTTATACCTATGACTATTAACGATACTGTAATACAGAAGTGTAGCAAAGTAAGCTGAATATATATGTATATTATATTTTGATTCAGGTACATTGAATAGGAAGTTTTTGGAATTCACTGCGATATCAGGACCGCCGTACACGAAAACAGTTGACAATATTACAGAAGTATTAATAAATAAAGGGAATCTTGCACCTATTTACACAAAGGAATTTGATAACAAACCGACAATCAACAGCATGGAGATCAGAGATCTGGTTAAACAACAACAAGAAGAAGCCGAACAAGAGACTTTAGAGTTACTCAACAGGGACGTTGTGAAGCCTTTCGAATGGTCTGATAGCGAATTTGTGAACAACACTCATCAAGGACTCCCTGACAAATGGGCTTTCACACCATTCAAACCAAATTGGTCTTGGTGAATGTACATTTATCGTTTTATTAAAAGATAATTCATATTTTATTGAGTAAAATTTATCAAATTTGATAAATGATATATTTTTTGGTATTTTTTTTGATTTACCAAAAGAAAGATTCGATATATTTTTATTATCATAATGTACTTATCCGTTTACAGTTATACATATGCCAGTGTCAATATACAAATAGTACTTAAATTGTTATTAAAATACCAGAAAAATAATGAAATAGATCAAAGTTTTTAAAAATTATACTTAAAAAAACTTGATGACTTAATTAAATATAATTAATTTAGAGCATTATTTAAAATTAATTAATTTATTTTATGTTATGTTCGTCCACGTCCTTAATGTCTGTATACGTGTTTAGTATTCCAGTTGCAATGTCCTAATTTTAAACATAATAAATGTATGTATGAATTGAAAAATACGTATTTTACTTAGGTAAATATTCTTTTTATGTTGAAGTGTTTTGTCCATAGAGTTTTTAGTGATACAGTTCATTATGCAGTCTTGTTTTAGTAGGGTTGCCACTCATTTTAATCATGTATTCTCTGCTACTTAGACAATGGTTTTATTATGAACTATTTATGTATAAATATTTGCTCATTTTTTTATATTTATTTTATATTGAATCAGTTTTTATTATAGTTAAAATGTGGCAACATTATTTTAGTCTCGTGAGCTTTACCAATATATTGACGAAAGAATCAATGTGTTAATGTTTAGTGATATATAAATATATATTTTTTGTAAAATGAGTGCTAATAAAAATGAAGTGACTTAGCAAATTTCGATTTTGCTCTCGAAATAAATTATATGTTTACAAAAGTATGTTTATTTAATAACGTGCCATCACGTATATAATTTTTTTCCAGCGAAACTAGTTAGAATATTTAAAATTACATGTGTAGAATAAAATCATATAATTCTTACCTGGAGGATATAGAAACTTTTTCATCCATATATAAATTTGAAAATATTCCCAGGATATTTCTGGGAATATTTTCTATTTACAATAAACCATGTTACTCACACACTCACAGCCAAATAGTGTAAGGTTATCGGTTAATTATAAATAGGCAATCTATAATTTAAAATTCATGATCCTCTCTGCAGGTTGGAGCCGTGACGCGAAAGAAGCTTAAATATTTTTTTTATAATGTAACGTAAGGAAAATTGCGATAATTTTTTTTTTATATCGTAGGAGGCAAACAAACAGATGGGGCACCGGATGCTAAGTGATCACCACCATCCATAGACACTTGCAACACCAGGCGAGTCGCAAGTGCGTTGCCAGTCTATGTTCAGCTTGTGTTTGGAGGGGGCGAGTAAGGATAGGAGGTAGGCCTCCGGCACCCGCATTGACCGAACGAAACGCAACAATGCAAGCATTGTTACTTTACATTTGTTTCTGTGGATCGGGTGGTACTACCACGGGCGAGTCGACCCATTCATGCTGAAACCAGTAATAGGTTCAACGTGGTTTTTTTTTTCAATCTGACTACGCTATTGAGTAAGGTCTTAACAGCTTCACCGGACTACCGTTCAACGTGACTCTACCACCTACTAAACTTAACAATAATGTTAACAGTATATTTTACGATATGTATGAGAAAACTTGAAAAAATGATAAATATAGATTCTTCCTATCTACCGGGCACTACAAACAGACTTATAAACATACATGTTTATTAATTTAATGGTAAAATATTACAAAACGCTAACAACTAAGTAAATCCTCGCATTATATTTTTTATCGTAAGTTAATTTAGAATGTTTTTGGGTCAAATAATATCTAATATTGCTTTTTAGAGACATTTATTCCTTGTTATTAAATGTATTTATTTGAGTTTATAAAATCTAAAGTTCAGTTACATTTTCTTCAAACATAAATTTATAATTTTTTTAACAGAGTGACCTCCAAAGAAAATTTTAACATAATAATTCATAGTGTGATAATATATTGTAACTCTCACGAGTATCTAATTCCCCAACTGTAAACCAGATAACACTATTCCAGTGGTGTTACTAAAATGTAGAATTAGGGATACAGCATCGCATAACAAATATAGATAGTGTACTCATTACTAGCATAGAACAAAACTGTTGGTACATTAAGGATTTTTAATTTATGGAAGTATTTTCACAGATTAATGTAATAAACTATAAATTAAATCTTAATATAAAATACGTTTATAATTAACATTCAAAATAATTCATTGGGGTGTAAGGGGTGTCGAATAACATCATAAGACTTGAGACACCCAAGCCAACCTCACCTGCACGTGGTGCACCCTGCTGAATAACGAACGAGGCAATGGCGCAAGCGGGGTGGTAGGGTTTTACAGCCCGACTGGGTCGCCACCACCATGTATTTGGCGAAAAAGCCCGTAATAGTGATCCGCTTCTACGGGTCGCGTTTCGGGATCAGCCTGTGCATATCCAGCTTAATACAGGCCGGCATGATAGTGGCGACCGGCGATGGACAGTGTGTCAATCGGTGGTCGCTATTATTTTTGGATTGTACTGTGCTTACCATTAGGCATAGTGCAGTCACTTTGCCATGCTACAATAAAAAAAAATGTAGAATAAATATATACTACAAGCCTTTGTACACAGCTTCGCTCGCTTTAATGTAACTACCTATAATTATTTTATTTGGATGAAAAATATTCGATATCCTTTTCTATATCCCTGATACCTTGTATATGCATAATCTCATGCTGATCAGCTGAGTAGTTGAGGCGTGAGGGCATAAAGAACCCACATTCACATTTATAATATTGGTAAAGATTTGACTCACAGGCTAACCAATACTAAAACGAATGCTAACATATAAGTTTATTTTTCAGAATATTATAAGGTTTTATCAAAAGTATTGATGTACGATAAGCATCGATAGCAAAATATCGATGTCTCAAAACATCGGTACTTTTGCTAGCAATTAAAACTGTCTTAAAAAAACTAACTTTATCGGGTGTTTTCCATATTGTCAGTTCCGTTGCTGGTACAGGAGTTGGCCAGCATAGAAAAAAAAGGGCATTGAAAAAAATTCGTACTAAACTATTCGTACGACTTACTTCTTTATTCTCATAACATTGATGTCATCGAAATCAACACATCGATGACAAAAAAAACTATTCGTACGACTTACTTCTTTATTCTCATAACATTGATGTCATCGAAATCAACACATCAATGTTTACAGCTAAACATTGATGTTTCTCGATGAATGTCGATCATCCCTATGTCTATTCTGTCATATTTGTCATTTCCAATAGTATAAAGTACTCTGTGGTCGTGTGTAGGGACACGGTATCGAATAGAAAGTATCGATACTATACTCATGAGTAGTATCGAAAAAAAAGTATCGTACTCATAAAAGTATTTAGTACTTTTCGTGGGCTTGATTAATGACATGGTTAAGTGTAGAAAGTATCGATAATATACTCATGAGCAGTAAAGAGTAAAAGTATATTACTCATAAAATTATCAAGTATTTTTGTAGGGCCTAATACTCATACATCCAGACGTCAATGTCACTCAGTAACTAGCTTCAGTAGATCATAACATAAATAAACAAATGGTATAGGTAAATACATTTAATACAGTAATAAAAAAAGATAATTGTAACGGCGCAAATTAAAAATATTATTTAAAAAAAAGAAACTTTTTAAAATAGTTTTTTTTTTAAACTTCAATATTCAATCATATTATTATTAGAACGACAAACTAGTGAAATGAATGAAAGAAAGGATGGGAACTCAACGTCTATAAAGGGATGTAACAATTTTGACCTCAATATTTTAGAAAGTTCATTACGATTGAACTAGATGGCGTTCCCATAAACATAAAACCGTAAGATCAAGTTTAAATTTTTTCTGTAGTTCTTTCGATACGATACGTAACAAAAAGTACTCATTGAGTAAAAGTATTGAATACAAAGTTCGAGTACAAAAGTATCGGTATCGAAAGGAATTGTACTCGATACCACAAAGTATCGATACTTTTTTCGTGTCCCTAGTCGTGTGTTTGGTGTTAAAACTCGGAGGCAAATAAAGCATAATTTTATCCTCAGATTATTTGCCTACGATTTATTTGTAGTAATTATTAGCATCATTTTTATTAAACTGTCATAGTCTATAATAGTTTTCAAAATGAATTTCTTTACGAAAGCACCTACAGTCAAAGGTAAGTTAAATACCAAATTAATTTATAAAACTGTGAGTTTCATTTTTGTGTATATACTATTCAAAATTTGCATATAATAAGCGGCCCGAAATCTCTGTATATAATAAATCAAATTCTCTAAAATTCTTGCAATCGGTGGCGTCTTTATAGATGTAAAATGGATAAAGTGAGCGATAGTCAGTCGAATGAGTCATAATAGTCTTTTCATACGTATATCAGATACTATTGAAGTATTTAGGAAGAATTTATTGTTTGTTACATGTTGGACATGTACTTGGCCATGTATGTGTTTACTTATACTTACATTTCTAAATTAATTTTTTTCGTGTATATAGATTTCATTATAAAAATAATAAGTGGATATTGATTTATGTTTAGAAATACAAAGAGAGAATGATCGTGAGCTTCGTAAGGCTGGACGGGATTTGGAAAGAGATAAAGCTGCCCTAGAAAGGGAAGAGAAAAAGCTTGTAAGTTTATTGCAATTATTATGGTCTAGATTAAGTTATTTTTGAGGTAACAGGGATTCTTGGTAAAATTGTATTTGTCATCTTTATTAATGAAAACTAATATTTTAAAGTTATGTTATTTTCACCGAGGCATTGGTCTTCATAAGTATATGCAACATTTAAAGTACTTATTGTAATTGAGAGTATTGTTGTATTACATATACAACCACTTGCACTGTCTTAGTTTTACAAGTCTATCTTAACCATGGCTGGAAAATTTAGAAAAATAAATCAGTTTGGTTAGAAATGTGAAACAAAGTCAGTGCGAGCTAGCATGAGTACCTAGTACTGGCTTCAGCATGAATAGGTCAGCTCGCTTGATGTACCACCCACTCACAGAAAACTGATGTGAAGTAACAATGCCTACATTTGTGTGTTTCATTCAGTCAGTGAGAGCTCCGGAGGCCCACCTCTCATCACCCCCCGTCTCCTCTTCCCTTTCTCCCTCCCCCTCACATCAGGTGATCCACTTGTTCATTTACTACCTATGATATAAAAAAAATGTTTAAAATTAAGTAATTATATGATAATTATCTCTCTGTTCAGACATTCCTTATGTTTTCATTGTCATTAATAATAATAAGCAACTAACATTAATAGTATTATACGGAGTATGCAAAAACATTGTAATTGTCCTTATTTCTATAAATTTACAGGAGATGGAAATAAAGAAAATGGCAAAAGAAGGTAACAATGATGGCTGTAAAATATTAGCTAAGCAATTAGTCCAGATGAGGAAACAGAAAAATAGAATTTATGCTGCTAATAGTAAGGTAAATTAATGGTCCTTACGCATTTAGTAGGTGGTAGAGGCACTAGCAGGAGGCCCAGGAAAATTCTGTGCAGGCCGTCAGGGGGACATGCAGAGTGCTTCGTCATCCCTTGTTCGCCATCAATGAGGTAGCGGGCACCCATGGGGTTTAGTCAGTGTGAGTCGGCATGACCCACTCTCTCCCCCAGGAGGGTGGTGTATCCATAAAGGATTTCCCTATGTAAAAAAAGGTGGCAGAACCACATTGAAGCTATTATTGGTTTCAGCATGAATGGGTCGGCTCGCCCAGGGTAGCAATACAGAAACACCAACATGAAGTAACAGTGCTTGCATTGTTGCATTTCGTTCGGTCAGTGAGAGCGCCGGAGGCACGCCTTCCCTCTTCCTCCCCCACTCCCCAACACAGGCTGGCAACGCACTTGTGACTCTCCTGGTGTTGTTTGTGTCTATGGACGGCGGTGATCACTTTACATCAGGTGACCCGCCTGTTTATTTGCCTCTTAGGATATGACAAAAAATAAAAGTTCATAATTATATAATTATTTGACAATTTCAAGAAATTTAATAGGATTAATAATGTTAAATATCACTTTTATTAAACACTTCATTTATATTTTTTTTAAACTTTTTTTTTGTGAATCAATCTTTCAGATTATTACTGCCATTGTCACATAGTAATATTACAAGCGTCATGCGATCATTTCAATATTAAGCGTCGTGTTAATCAATATTCTAACAAGATGGTGGATCCCTTATTAGAAACTTCCAGGGAGTTCTTGTGGCATCTCAGAATTTCATGCCCCATGATATTATTTTCCATTCACTTATATTTACATATATTGCACAATAAACTAACTATATTACCTAAAACACCACCAAATTTACAAAATATAGAGTCAAATAACACAAGATTATGAATAAAATATAAAATCTACTAGGACAGACTAAAATTCTGCCAAAAACTTCATTCATTCATATTTATTGTCAAGTTTAAATAAATGTGTTTTAGTTTGAATTATTTTTTAACTTCTCTCGTCTTCTCCTCTTATAATTTAAAGTGTTCTCTTTATAGGATTTATTGGCTGTTTGTAATAAGAAGTTGTAGCTTTGTTTGATAAGTGATAAACTAATAAGATTAAATTAGCAATACATTTATTTGTAATATTTTCTTTATGTTAGATTTCAAGTGTACAAATTCACAACAAAGCAATGGGTGCTAACATAGCAATAGCTGGAGCAATGGGCACCACAACCAAAACAATGGGCAGCATAAATAAAGTCTTGAATCCGCACCAAATTGCTAAAGATATGGAAGCATTCAAACAAGCTAATGCTAAAATGGATATGGCTGATGAAATGAGTAAGTTAAAATATGATTTATTTAAGTGTATATCAGTAGCGAAGAGTGGAAATCTGAAAATGGGAAGCTAGAGCAAAAAAATATTGAGCTGTCATAGGACGCCTGACAGATGTGAAACACATGTGTAACATAGTATACAACACTCTATACACTAGAAGTATGCAAGCTCAGTGCGGCAAGAAAGATTGCGTACAATAGCTTGCGCATGGGATCGCGTCGCCTCATCTCCCCACAGCAACAATTAGTTTTACCCCGTAGATGTTTCACATCAAAAAGTTCGTACCTAACATAATATCAGCACTTCACTACCGTCACCAATGTTTCTATGGCGATTAAAGAACAAAATACACATGATTCAAACAAAACAAATCAAAATACAAAAACAAAAGATCAACAATCTATATGAATAAATGCCATTTCTAAGGTTATTTTACCAAAACTGGAACTAAATTATCATTAACTTTAACTTATTAGTTATTAATTACCAACCCCAATTATTATGTGACAATAAAGAAAACAATCACAAAACTTTAAAATTAAGCAAGCAAACAAATGCATCAACCTAGCTTTCAAAATACAAAATTAAATGTAAAAAACCAAAGATAGTAGTAGCATTTTCCTGTTATAACAGGTAGGTACAACTTAAAATTTGGAGGTGTTATAGAGTGGCTCTTTCGTGCTTCCATTTTTAAAATACTTATACTCTGTCACCTTCATAAGCCTGTGGCCAGCAAGTTATGAATATATTTAATTTATAAAAAGTAGATATTTATTCTAATATCATGGTGCAAATTGATATGACTACAGTAGTGACATACAAACTAGGCCTTAACATCATATTTTCTTCCCAGACAATCCTTGTACATATGAGCAAAAAGGACTTTGTTTTTCATGAACTATACTCAAAACTTTATTCTCTCTAGTATTATAATTTTAAAACAGTTTCATAAAAAAATAATACTCTCTAGTTTCAGAAACGCTTGATGATATCATGGACGAGTCGGGAGATGAGGAAGAAACTGAAGGCATTGTAAATCAAGTCCTTGATGAGATCGGAATTGAAGTTAGCGGCAAGGTAATATATATTATACTTCATTCTACATCATTGTGAAGCAATGATCCAGTGGTGTAATGTTTAACTGTGAGCAGAACCTTACAGTATAAGAAGTAATAATGATGAAACCGTAGCATGGTGATAGCTTTAGAAGTTTTTTCGGCTTCGCTGAAGGAACATCTTATAGTTTTTTTTTTTTTTTATGGGACAGAATAGCAAACAGGCACATATTTAACTCGATATTAAGTGGTTATAACAGCATATTGTTATGTACAACCAATCTCAAAAAGATTGTTGTTCTGAGGTCAGTTATAAGTGATACTAATCAATGCGAAAGTCTACTTGTTACGTTCTCACACCTTAACTATGAAACCGATCATCGAGATAATTATTTTGCTTACACTTTGTCTGGGGTTATGAAAATGGCATAGGGACATATACCTTTTATCCCGAAAAAATGTACATTATTCCCGATTCTCCCGAAAGATAATTAGATATACAATAACGTGAGTAAAACTTAGTATGTCGATAAGCCTGAGGATTAATTATAATAAATAATGGAGTATCATTATAGTGCACTATCTGCTGGCGGTGAAAGAACACATCGTGAGGAAACATGTACCTGAGAGCTGATCTTGTAGTACCAATGTTGGTGGGCTAATGTTACTTGCGACTGCAGGAAGTTTACCCTCTCATTCCTCTGCATGTGCTCCCCAGGGGTTGTTAAAGAGTAACAATTTTTTGCCCATTGTGCTATTCTATATTCTATATAAATTCAACCTCGCAGCGACAAATATAATATTTAATCAATCGACGATAAACAAGTATGGATACTCGATTTAGCAATACTATTAAATAAAAAGATGAGTGCGTTTAACCGTCACACGCGATTGAAGTAAATTTTTTTTAAGTATTTTTGATTTTGTCGATAAATACTTTATAAACAAATCAATCAAAAATGTTTGGAAAAGAAATTTATTAGAAATATTAAATTGAATATTAATAAAAACCACACAATAGAATTCATTATGTATTAATATGGGCGCCCGACCGTGCTGCCATCTGGTTTCAATGTAAGTAATAAATTAGGTGGTATAGTCACGGTGAAGCTATTACTGGCTTCAGCATGAATGGGTCGGTTCGTCCGGGGTAATAGCAGCCGTCCAATAGAAAACCGACATGAAGTAACAGTGCTTGCACTGTTGCATTTCGTTCGGTCAGTGAGAACGCCGGAGACCCACCTCTCCTCACCTTCCCCCTCTCCTCTTCCCCTTCTCTCTCCAACTTCCCCAAACACATTGCAACGCACTTGCAACTCCCTTGGTATTCCAAATGTTTATGGACGGTGGTGGTCACTTACCATCAGGTGACTCACCTGTTCGTTTGCTGCCTATGATATAAAAAAAAAATTAAAGCTTCATTATCTGTGGTGTCATCTATTAACTAATTTGGAACTTAAATAACACAGGAAATATTATTACCAACACTTTGTTATAAAGTAAATAAAATATAGAAGAGTACATACAAAGTAACGAATTAAATTGATTATGATTTAATAAATTTTTTGGTTATTTTAAATTATTATCTAACTGGATGGTACAGAAACGTGACGCCATATTGCCGTAACGGACTTCCGTTGCATTGTCGTCCAGTTACCTCATAGTCGCTCATAAAGAGTTTTTACATCAATAAGTACCACCATATGTGGAAATATATAGAACTGTGAATTCCTCGGAGTTTGCAAACGCTATTACTTCGTGGGATGGCGTGATGATTATTCCCATATATTCCTTAAGGAACAGCTCTATGGCCCTGCATTTTGTGTCATAAAGCCTGATCTGATGATAAATATTTATGTAAATTTATTTTTAGATGGCGAATGCGCCTTCCGTGTCTCGTAACAAGATCGGCGCTTCTACAACTGACACTGATAAAGAATTGCTGGCGCAATTGGCTAAACTTAAATCGTAAATGATTATTATTATTCTGTTAAATTAACCTTAACACTTTATGATGTAATTCAATTAGTTGTTGCTTTAACGTCCTGCGATTTATATATTGTTATTGTTGTTAATAAATACATTTGTTACAACTATTATTATGGTGTTATGTATCTCATAATATGTCTTTTTGTAATAATTAAGAATAGGTAATCTGTTTATATATAAAACGATAACTGACTGATATAAATCAATGCACAGC